>JAHDVE020006622.1:0-49035 GCA_022606495.2 Halesus radiatus
AAGTTATACCCAAGTACCCTTTGAAAGCTCATAACTTCCTAATTTTTTTAGATATCGAAAAACTAATTTTACTGTCATTATTAACTCTTTAAATACAATACATTTTCATCAACAATAAAAAAAATTAGGAGACAAACTCGTTTAGAATAACTTTAAAAAATATATTTCTGATTTTGAGAAATTTATATTAGGTCAGGGAATATTCCTGGGTGCCATCACTAGGTGCATATCCTCTGTGTTGACGTTTTTTATAAAGAAAATTATGTGTGTGCCAGAAGTGTCAGTTTTTAATAATTCTGTTAGTTATAAAAAAAAAACACAAACACTTTGAATGGAGGGATCCCCCAATTCTCCCTTTCCCTAATGTCTTGCGGTAAAATAATATTTGGCTAAGCACCTTTTGCCTAGCAGTTAAATTCACTTAGGAATTTATTTCTAGCAGCTAACCTACTTTTGGTGATTTGTGTGATTCGGGAATTTTTATTTATTTATTTCACACATTATTAAACAATAAAAACTAGAAAGCTTTGATGAATTGAATGGATGTGAATTTTAACCCTTTTAATCATCATAGACCGTAAGGAATGTAAGAAAGCACAAGAAAAAATGTTCTCATAGAAAGTGAGGGATATCCCTTTTCAGGCTTTTCATATTTGATAAGAAAAAATTAAACATAATAGTGATTTTTCCTGTGTCTCGCTCTTTTTACCTGTTACAGTAATGTCCATTAAACAAATCCTAATCTATGTTTACTAACTCTTATGTTCAGGTTAATGTATAGGGGGTGATAATAACATAATCAGCAAACAGTTTACACTCCATCTTGCTATGATAATACTTATTCTATTAGATATCATCTGGTATTACAGAATATATTGCAGTGGGTTCCAGCTCAAGAAAAAAAATTACATAATTAAAAATAACTGTTATCAAATTAACAGGAGTTTAAGACGAACGCATTCGCTCGCCTTTCTTCAATTTCAGAATTCCGTTTGGTATTGTGCGTCTCTGTCTAACATTATTGTCCGCGCGAGGCGGTAGGTGTGGGAAAGGAGGGCGGGGGGTTGGGGGGGGGCTTCTGACCTATACTCTCATAGAATTTACCGGAGAGTGGTAGTATGATCCTGATTCTTCCGCTGTCTGCACGCGTTGAAAGCGCGTGAACAGGAAATAAATATATTAATTTCGCGCGTCAAAATATTTGTATCAGCCTGATGCAAATGTACCAAAATTTGCTGCCGAAATGTATTATTTTATACAAGTAATTTATATTTAGATATGTTTTGTACTTCGCTTCATCATTGAAAACAATTATAATATAATATATTGAACTGTTTGGAATGTTCCTAGGCTTAGTTTTATAAAATGTTAGAACAGACTTCAAAATATTATGAAATATTGGCTTCACGACGAAACAACCCGACCCCAGCTATTTAACATAGACTTTAGCAGTGATGTGATGAATCGGGAGATTTCCCTAGTTTTGGGGAAAAAACGTATGAACAAGAGCAAAAAATTGGAATTTTTCAGGAGGAAAATGATTTTCTGAACCTGAAAAAAATGTTATTAGTTTATACACTCATCTTCATATGTAGCATCGTTCTCTGTTAGTCCTACTTTCACAAAAACAAAATATTTTAATTACTAACCTATCCACACTCAATAAACACAAACAAACACAAACAAACACTGCATTTGGAAAAAGTTTTTTTTTTCTTCATTTATTTGTACCCGCTTAGCCTTCGCTACAGGCAGTGGCGGCTCGTGACTTTTGAGTGAGCTTGAAAAATACGACGTTATTGAGGTAAAAATTAAAAAAAAACCTTTGTAACTTTTTTCCACTTATTTATTTTCCACCGGATGGTTATACGCTATCACGGGCATCTTCAGACTAGTACAATTAAAACTAAATCTATGGTATATATAGCATCTATGTCGGGAGTGAGTTCCGCTGCTTTCTAATATTGTTTTATTTATGACTTGAAATTTGTTTTATCGCTGACGGTACTGTTTACTATTATGTTTTTAAAAGCTACTTTTGGGTTGGTTTATTACCCTCTGGAGGACGGATTACATTGTGTTTGTTTACTGAATCTATGGATTTTTAAAACATTATATAATGTCATTCGTGTCAGCTTTTATTTGAACAGATGGTTATTTTTGGTTTTGTTTTTTCCCTGTGATTTCCCTCTTTTTTGCTAAAATAAATTTTATAGCAGTTTTAGTCCTGTTGTTACATGAACAACGGCAACCAGGTACATTTTAATGGGTCTATAAAATATGTTATAATAGGGATACACCAGGGTAATATATCCGCAAAGTTTGCCTTGAATGTCTGCAACAAAATTCCAAGTTACATTTTACCCCGGTATTTTGTTATGTGTTTCCTATTTACATTCATGTGTTAGATACTATTATACCGTTTCGATAAAAAATATCGATTTTTGTTTTGTTTTTCGGGTTTTGTGTGATTTAGTTTCACCAGTTTCCCGCTTGTACCAAGTTTCCGGGCAACTAAAATAATTTATAATAAATGTCGGTGTGGAAACTGTATACTTACCCAACTATATAGGGTCTTACTAAAATAATTTATAATATATGTGGGTTACCGACATGCCGACATATGCGCCCTTGAGGTGATTTTACCGACTTTGATTTATTCACAAAAACAGCGCTATACAAATCATCCGATAATTATTATTATTATGAGTTATTTGACTAGAACCCTATGTAGGTAAGTAGTTATAAAGTTTTCACTCTATTTGCTTTTATAAATATATAGTCAAAATCCACTATAACGAATCTCAATATTACGAAAAACTTGCATTTGTTTGGTTTGCCAAATATCCCATACATTGATTTTTCGCTATGTCATTAGTTTTGAGTGATTCACAAAGGTATCTAACAACCTTAGAGTAATAGAGTATATTGTTACTCTAAGCTAACAACCTATAATAAATGTTGTTCTACGTTTTAAGCCGCGTATAGACATGCGAGCCGAAACACCCCAACTGCACATTTTCGATTCGGGTGAATCCTCATTGGGAATTTTAATCTGGCAATCTTCGACATCATTTACAGAGGAACTGCAAGCAAAAAGAAAAATTCCAATTCTACTGTAAAAAAAATAATACTCAAATACTAATTGTGAAATTTCGCGCCGTAGCGTCGTGTGCGTGAGATCATCTGATATGATTTCAGTTTGTCCGTCATTTTGTTAGTCTTTATGAAATTATTGAGCGATTTCTGTTTCTGAACTTTTTTATTACACTGTGGTATTTGTTTGAATATTTTTATTATACCGACTGATTTTGTCAATGGTTTATTTTCGGAAGTGTGTTCCTTGTACGTGTGTTGTGTTGCGTAGAATATTAACTTAATTATAATGTATTTTCCAAAAGTGTATATCCTTTAAAATGGCGGACAGCCTTTCCTTATGGAAGAAGATATTTTAAAAACATTTTTAGACATTGAATCTGAGGAAGTTAGTGAAAGTGACATGAGTACTCCTGAGACAAGCCAACAACCTGACTGTAGTATAAACACTTTAGATCAATATCAATGCCAAAATGCAGATTTCTTCTCTTCCTGGACAACTGGTCCATTTATTCCAATCGCTCATGAATACGACGAATTTGTGTAAGGATTGAACCCATCTACTTTATTTTTAGATACTTCACCAGGAGTTGACTTTTTTAATACTTCTTGAACAAAGAAATCATGACAAAAATAGTTGACGAAACCAACAAATATTATGTAGCTACCACTTCAAAAAACGCAAGCCTTCCCAAAAATCCAGACTTCGTAGATGGGTTGACACATCCGTAAAAGAGTTATATGTTTTTTTCGCGACTTTGCATGTGATGACTCGAAACCATCATCTCACGATCGAAGAACACTGGTCCACCGATCCTTTGTTGGTTAGTACAATTTTCCCAAAATCATGTCCAAAGTTAGTTATGAAATTTTCTTGCGAATACCACACTTCTCAAACCCCGACATAAATCCCCGGTGATAGACTTCATAAAATCAAAATTCTAGTTAAACATACCCGGCAAATATTCAAATGAACATTGATTCCTTATGAAAATTTATGCATCAATCATTGTTTTCAAAGGACGTTTAATTTTTAAACAATTTATACCTTCCAAGCGTCATCGGTTTGGAATAAAAATGTTTGTTTTAGGCGATGTCGAGACAGGTTTTATTTTAGACTTATTTATTATAGTGAAGGGACTGACATAATATGTATTTATTGTGGTGAAGGGACTGACATTATATATATTTATTGTGGAGAAGGGACTGCAAAAAAATATATTTATATATTTATTGTGGTGAAGGGACTGGAAAAAATTATATTTAGTTAATAAAAAATAAAAAAAAACCGTAATTATTGAATGAAACACTAGTATATATTGATTAACTTGGCGGGTTTGCTATAAGCCGACGTAGCTCAATGGTAGAGCATCTGACCGGATATTAGAAGGGTGCAAGTTCGAGTCCTGCCGGCGACATTTATCTTTGCTCGGAAGGTTTTTCAATTTGGATGAGTGTTTCAGGGTAATAATTATTGTTTATAAAAATAATTGTTACCCTCTGCGCTATGCACAAAAATCTTGTCTTTAGTTTATCAATTAATTATATTTATTTATTTATTGTTGTGAAGGGACTGACATAATATTTTCACAAACTACGGATACCGTTAAAATTGTGTGGAAGATTTAAAGTTTATATTTCTGATTCTGATCATCGCACTGAAATTGTTTTATTTTAATATTTTCACATTATTGATTTTTTAAATGATCTAAAACTGTACTTTCCAAAATGGTTCGAACTGGCTAAGATGTCATTATGATGTACATAACGTCACTGGCTGGTAAGATGTCTGTACATGTCAGATTCACGAATATATCTTTTGGAGGAAAATCAAAAATTACACATTTTAAATCGTTATGGAAAAAATATTTGTACAAATAAAATAAAAATGCAATCACAGTAATTTTTGTCTTAATTTTTTATGAAAATAAAAAAACGTGTGAAAATAGGTTATTATATATTTTTCCATAGATCTAAAGAATTTTCATCATAACACTGCACCAGAGATTAGCGACCTAGCAAACAAGATACAGTTTGATGATTCACTAAAACATCTGTAACTAATAAACAATATCCACGGGTTATAAAAAATGTTTTAAATACGAAAATCACAATTTACGCAAGAAACGATCACTTTTTTATATTAAAAAAGTAATGTTTTAAGTAATCAACTTATTTTAATAACAACTTAAAACACGATAATCATAAAAACTATTGATTCTAGGAAAATACTCTTCGTACAAACTTGGTATTAACAAATCCCATAGTCGCTATGCATTCGGGCAGCTAACAGATTTCTAAGGTTAGCATGTTTCCACGGTTTGCCACTGAAGCGCCACAAGTAGGTTTTTGTATGAACTATATCTTAGAACAGAAAGTTCCATAGGTTCTCAATTCATATCGCACTATGGGATCCATTTCGGTCTCGCTCTCGGGTAGTATTAATATGGACGGGTTGATTTTTTGCACGGAATTTGAATAGTGCGCTGTTTAAGGTGTGGTCAAATTATAATAGAAGTTTGTCTTATTATCTTATCTTTTTTATGGAAGTTCGTTGGGAATAATACGAAATGCTGTTAAACTAGCTATTGTATAAGAATAATACAATCATTATTGATATCATAATTATTAAACACTGGTCAGAAGAGTGCTTCGACCAACACGCAAAATTAAATATAAAGATGAATAATATTTTTACAAATTTACACAAAGTAAGGGGACATTTTGCAAAATTTTATTCAATCATTTAAATGTTATAAATAAATAAAACAATTAATGTAATTTCATTATACGTGATTGAATCATTTTTAAATGTATATTTTGAAAAGTGTGCATTGTGAGTTGAAATCGTTGAATAAAAATGCATGTTTAGACAAATATTTTTTTTAAATGAGAAAAGATATATTTGAGCTGACATAGAAAGATTTATTGTATTATTCTATTATAGAAATTAAAAATATGTTATAATCTGAATTATATTGTAAAAAAAGAGTGACATTTACAAACCTTTCCCAGTGATACATTGCATAAACTAGAATAAATTCTGTAATAGTTTACATTTTATTTATAGACTTGTTGGGCTGATGATTGCATTATACACCGATAAATACAATGTTTTAAAAATTTTGTGGCCACCAAAAGTTGTGCAATATTTTTAATGACATTGATAAATTGCAAAAAATTTGTGCAATTTGGCAAACTTATTCTTTTTATCGTTTTTATATTTAAAATAATTTAAACGATAGAAATTATTCCGACAAAATAATATACTTCTGAGCATGTAATCAGTAAATTATGGCCCATAGAAAATAAAATATATTATATTAAAACACATGTTCATACTACGACACTCGAGATAAATTGATAGAACCGCTATGCAGGGTTGTTATATTTCTTCAAAGTTTACAAACATTATGGAATAGTTTTCCTATACAAAATTATATAGTTTATTGAGCAAATATACCATACCTTCGAGAGATCTGCCCTGCATATGGGGCATTCAGTTTGCAGGCATAATACCCTCATCCGTGTCGAACATTCGAAACAAACGGGATGGTCACATTCACCGACAGAATATATTTCAATTCCTTTAAAACATACTACACACACAGAGTCGGAAACTTCGATAGGAGTCGACATTATAAATGACTTTAAACGGAAACGATCAGACCGAAATATATGAAAATTCGCAGACCCGACAAATTTCAAGCGATTTCCAGACAGCAGCAAATTCCATAGAAAACGTATGATTACGATACACCACAGAAAAAAAATATTAACAAGTTTCTAAAACTGCGGTTCGTGAATCTATTTCCTCCGAAGTAGGAACTAAATAATTGCGCTTTTAGTGTGACCACTATCATTATTTGGGAAACCTCTCTTGTTTTGCAGTGACATCTACAAGAAAAAGAAGCAAAGCCACGTCATTTTTTGGTTGTGTGGTTGCCGTGTCAGCGGCTAATATAATTTATAAAAATGAATGTGTTTCGGCTTCTCGGTGATCTTTCTCATCTTCTAGCGATAATTATATTACTCCTAAAGATATGGAAGACCCGATCTTGTGCAGGTTATTTCATTTTATTACTCCCTTTGTTGCCGGTCGGTGCCAGCGTGAACGAAGTCGATTCGTTTGTATACTGTTATAAAGTGATGTGATATTTATTCCACGGTTTCTCCACTAAGTGTCTTATTTCAACAGATATCACAATAAATAAACTCTAAAACAAAAGGTTTTTGATAGAAGTTTGTAGCTCCGGAAAAACCGCGATTATAATGGTTTTTATCATTGACACAAATGACGTGATCCAAGTAATAATGTATATGTGTACTTCAAATATTGTATTGATAATAATAATTGTTAGGTTATTGCTTTTCTTAGATGTTTCAAGAATGAAATGTTTTGCGAACACATATATGAAGCTCAATCCACCAAATTTAAAAGTGGTTTGTATTTTGGGCGGTTTTCTGTAAATTTTTTCTAGTATTGTAAATTTGATTTTTTTCCAGGTATCTCGGGAAAGTCGCAGATTCTCTTTGCCATCGTGTACACAACCAGATACTTAGATCTCCTGACCACCTTCATCTCAGCCTACAACACGTTCATGAAGTTCATCTTCCTGGCGGCTTCCTACGCCACCTTGTACCTGATGTATGTCAAGTTTAAGGCGACCTATGATCACAACCACGACACCTTCCGGATTGAATTCCTCCTCATCCCCGCTGCAGTCCTGGCCCTTTTGATAAACCACGATTTTGTTGTTTTGGAGGTAAGCAGATTCGTCTTCTATTTACATTACATCGTCATGTGATTTCTATAATGAGTGGCAATATGTAAAAGAATATCCGTACATGCCACTCATTTTTACAATCATATATGTGCTTTTAAAGGGAAAGCACAATTATAGGTGTTTGCAGGTTAAAAATACCATTTTTACACACCAAAATATGAATCCATATATATATCTCTTCTAACAATTTCTACACTACGTTCCAAAACTATTTAGAACAAGAAATACGGCACATTTTTTGACACGAAAATGTAGATAAATAATACATAATACGCATGTACAAGTTTGTCACTTTGAGTTAAATTTAAGGACAGAACACTGTATTTTTAAATTAAATTTTATTCAAAGTAGGGTTCGCACAAGTAATATGCATTTGTTATATTTTTATTGATAAATTAATGGTTCCTAGATAAAGTACGGCCCGATTATGATTTATTGTGATTCCTGGTTGCCGCCTGGTCACACATATTAGCTACAGTCGTCTACAAGAATCGTATATATGCCATTGGGCTAGCAATGAGAATGAAAAGCAAATAGAACGACCTTTATTATGAGTTATAAAAATTTGTAGGTTAGGTTGGTTTAATTATTTTAAAATCGCATTCCTCATGGTAATCTGAATTGAAACAAACAGAATTTATTAAACCATAATATTTTCATTGAGATATAAATTAATATAATTCGGGCGTAGAGCTGGAAGAAGGGATTATTTGCGCATCATATGATGCAGTTGGCCGCAAAAATATTAAAACATTTCCATATCAGATTTGTTATCTATTTACAGAACATCCCATTGGTTTTATGAATCTCCAATAACTAATAAAATATTAAAGATCTTATCAGAATTAGCTCACACGCAACCAACCTGTATACTTATTTACTATCTCTAGGGAGTGCTACCATTCATAATTTCCAGTAAAATTAGTTCACAAATCCTATAAGTATTTTAAAAATAAAAGAATTACTTTGTTTACATCACTTTCATTTCTGACCGAGTTTCTTTAGCTTCTTCAGGGCAATATACTAAACCAGTGGTCGGCATGTACATTACAACGATTTAAAAAAATGTTGAGTGCCAAATCTGTTTATTAAACCTTTATTATAATTTTAGACCTACGGGGGTACACTGAATAAAACTTGATTTCGTACTTAATAATGATTTTATTTATTGATAAAAAATAGTATAAAAGTAAGGTATCCATAAATTTAAATCAAGACAGTGACTGACAAACACTTAATGCGAACAATGTTCTTGCATCTCCTTGGAAAGTTTGAGTATGTCAGGTTTGTGCATTGTTGTTTTTAATTTTAGGCACGATTCCGGGTTTGAATATGTAGAACCAAAAAGGAAAAGAAAAGCAAACGAGAGTTTTTTCAGCTGATCATAAGAGTCAGACTATTCCAGGGGTTGAACATGATCATGTCTTCCTTCTTTCAGGTCTTTCAAAGCAGACCACTTGTGATGTGAACTAAGTTCACATTTGTTCCCTCTCCAGTATTTCCAAATCAACATAAAGACGTTCAAATTTAGAGCTCCATAATTCCTTGTTTTTTGTTTTTGTTTTTTTAAATCCAGCAATTGTATTTCAAAGTTACCAATGTCAATGCCAAAGGGAGAAAATTTCAAATCTGTTATTGTAGCATTAAGAGGGTTTTTGACATATGCTAAGGTCGCTCTGCTGTTTTTAAATTCCCGAAACCTGCTGAGAAATGCTTCCCTCATATTTAAAATGGTTGTTTTGAAATAGTGTTTGTCAATGGAGGAATTATTTTCTTGGCGATGCTTCAGCAGGCTCGGAAAGTGAAACAAATTGATGACAAAAATACCTATTGGATGTGCAGCTGAATGGAGAATAAGACAACTTTATTCTTCAGGAAGGTACCTTTGAAAGGCGCCCGCGATTTACAGACACGATAAGCTCCGACCACTGTAGACAAGACTGTTGCGCCTGCTCGTGGATTTTTGTGCCAGAGCCACACTTAAGGGGCCAAAGAGCCGCATGCGGCTCGGGAGCCGCACTTTGCCGACCACTGTACTAAAGTATGCTACCCGTGTGTTACAGATTTAGACTAAAGGGCGGGCGAACTGAGAAAGGAGTGTACTTGTCAATTGGGAACACCTTTAGTATCGGGCTTTTATATAAATTGATCTGATTATTTATGCTTCTAAATTATCTAGTCTAATACCTATTCCATTTTTATGCAGTAAACTATTTCCCGTATTATTATTAAAAGTGTGGTCTGTTCCCAAGAGGCGGTTGGCAAATTCTGAGAACTCATTATTATTAAGACATTTTAAGTGATTTTTTACACGGATATTAACATTACATGACGTTTTGCCTATATAAAACGTGGGGCAATCGTTGTATTGAAGTGAATAAATATCAGAGTGACCCAACCATCTTCTTTATTTTTACCATTAATTACTTATACTATTGTCCGTGTAAAATGCTGATCTAATGTCTGATGGAAGGTTTTTAATACTCTGTTGAGAGAAATTATCGACATGCAAGATTCTACGCCATTGATACTGTTGATTATTATTAGGGGAGGAAACTGTTGAATAAAAAATTATTTGATGACATTTGTTTAAAAGCATTATTTCAAACAAATTAAAACTGCAGGTGTTTCTTTTAGTGCAAATAGGTAGCTTTTACTATGGAATCTAATCTTTATTATCTATTTTGTTAGCTAATTTGAAACACTATATATGTATGTATGAAGTAAAAACAAGGTTATTGCATTTACACAGTACACACGAAGGTGAAAATCATTATTTTATTACAAACACATTTTGTATAGTAAATAACAATAATATAGATAATATGTGTGTAATAATATTTTCATTTTGGGGTTTTAACTCTTCATTTGAAATCCAGCACAAGATAAATTTATTTATTTTTATTTTATTATTTTATTAATAAATAACTGGCTTCTTAAAATATCTTCATCACTGTATCTTCTTCCAGGGTGGAAGTTATATTCAGTATCGCTCTGCTGGGAGGCTACCTAACCTTTGGAATGTCGAGTTCCTATGGTATAATACTTCTGTAGTGTGCCGAGGGGAAATTTGTGCGCGGCCCGCCTGAGTCTATTTTCATAATAACTTAATTGTTTTTTGCAATATTATGTGTTTGTAAATTGTACCGTCTTACCAGATGATGTGTTTATTTATTTATAAAAAAAAATATATATATAAATCTATCAAGTAGTTTTTCCAAAATACCTACTTATATTCAGTGAAATGATTGATATTGACGATTGGATATGCCGATGATCAACGGATACAATTTTTGCGTATCTGTTGGGTTATTTCAGCACACAAGTCCGTTAAAGTAAATAAAATAGACAATGTATTTAATTTCTATTTACAATATAAATAAAATTGTTTCAGTAACTAGATTGGAATGACTTGTGTGTTTTTTGAATTTTATTTTTATTTATTTATTTATTCTTAAATTTAATTATGAAAACAAAAAACATTAGCCACCTATCTCACTAGGACAATCCTGTGTTGAGATGTGCGACTTTACAATTTAATAATAATCTGTAAATTTCAATAAGCAAACAATAATACATTAAAAAAAATTGTAAATAGTAATAAGTAGATAATAGTAAATAAATAATAAAGATCAGATAATAATAATTAAATAATAATAGTAAGTAAATAATGATCAGTAAATAGTAATAAGCATGTAATAATACACATTAAATATTAAGTAAATAATGATAAATAAATACTAATAAGTACATAATAATAAAAATAGGTAAATACTAATAAGTAAATAAAATTATGTGAATAAAATTATGTGAATAAAATTATGTAAATAGTAATAAGTACATAATTATAAAATAAAAATAGGGTAGAATTAAGAATTAGAAAATAGGTAGAATTAAGGGTAAATGAAATGTGATATGCGCTCACAGATAGTACTAATTTAAATATTTTAGAAAAAATACTTTTAGAGTGTGATGTTTTTAAATATTGAGATGAATTGTTTGTTGGTGGATGTACATACAGAATATGAAATGAAATAAATTGTTTTTATAAGTTTAAAGGTTAAGTCCTTCAAGAAACTTGTAAAAATACTATATATATATATATATATATATGTTAGTGTTACAATAATATATGTACTTTTATAAGTTTCTTGAAGGTCTTGAGCTTTCTACAATTACAATTTATTCCGTTTCATATTCCGTGTATACACCCGCCAACAAATAATTCATTTCAATATTAAAGCATTACATGCTAAAAGTATTTTTTTCTAGAATATTAAATTATCTCCATATGCGAATGCGTATTACGTTTTGTAAAAATGTTAAAAATTTTAAGTAAAACCCTCACTTGTAATAAAGTCATAAAATATCAAGTGATCTAAAACACAGCATTATGTATCTGAGACAAATCATACTAAAACTATGCAATCATATTATGTTCATCTAAAGGTGGTTGTGCCGCTAATGTTTTTTCGAAACATTACACAAAAACATTTGTTTTAAAATGTTGGTTAAAAACAAAACATTTTGTGTAGATGACAAGATGAGTTCTAGTATAATCTTTTGAATGTACTACATATTTTTATAGGTTGAAGTAAAATATCTTTGTTTTGTTTATTGTTAAATAATATAAAGTTCAATAGCGGACATTACACGTACGCTTTGGACTCGAGATCTCACCACACTTCGTCTCTATACATCCGCCAAAACCTTTGTGTAAAGGCAGCGACCTGCAGTCCAAACGCCCAGATCTCTCGTCAGTCCTACACGTAGGTTTTTCTCAGCGATCGGCGTGCTTTGCCTTCATCCGGTAAGCGTTTGAGAGTGCGCCGCGCATTTGTTTTTTTATATTTATAGCTTTTCACTGACTGCTTATGGAAAATTAAAAACAAAGAATAGAAACTTAAAATCAGTATTAGTTAATTTTTTAAAGAAACATTGCAAATAAACTATCTAAATTTGCACTAATCTTCGTAAATATGATGTGACATTATTATTTTAATTGCTAAATGGCCATATCGATGCCTATCGTCTGATATCTATGGTCAAAAATTTAAAATCGTACGATGTATCACGCATCAGGCCACACTTCGCTCCGATCTCTGAGAAATCCTTTTACACGTATCACAACGAATCGGAAGTGTGATGACTTTTTTTACCCAAATTAATGCAACATTTCGACCGGCAGGCCGGTCTGGCGTGTTGGCAGACACTTTGGAGTGAAGATCGAGAGATGCAGGCAGAAATTTACGTGTGGGAGACTCTAATGAATGTGTTTATCACAACATTTTCTTTAAAAAGTTCTGAATATGAGGGCTGTAATGCTATTAGAAATAGCAGACAAAATAAATAACAGTTAAATAAATTATTATTATTACTGAAAGATAAGCAAACTTCCTATAATAATATATTATAATCTCGTTCAGTACACATAACCTAAAAAAATCCGTCCAATTTACGCTCTGACTGACGATGGCTCATAGATAGACAAGCACTGTGACGTGGTTATTAAAAAATAAACAACCCTCCCCCCTATCCACTTGACCGGCGAGGGGAATGTTTTCCATCGGTAACGGAAAGCAAAAACATTGTGTATGCACACACATATGTATACGGTAGCGCCTCTTCATTTTGTGTAAATGTTTTCATAAAACGCTGCAAGTGCTATATAATAATATATATCTTTATTGTAATAAAGTGTACAGTGTTTTGTGAACTAGATACACAAAGAGTAAAATGGAAAATAATTTAATAAAAGTAGGTAATATGTAACAAATAGAAATTAATAGTTTCGCATAACTCGCTTCACTAGGCTAGCCTGTGTTGAGGCAGTAATTATTAAAAACCGGATGAAAAAAAGATAAAGTCATGATGCACTTCGTCTTCCAGTAAAACAACAGTACACTCGTGAAAATCCTGATCATGTGTAATTTTTACTATTTCAGATTTTGTGGACATTTTCGATTTACCTGGAATCGGTTGCCATCTTGCCACAACTCTTCCTGGTCTCCAAGACGGGTGAAGCAGAAAGTATTACCTCACATTATCTGTTTGCTCTCGGCTCTTACCGAGGACTCTATCTCTTCAACTGGGTAAGTTCCTTTCTTCCCAATTATTAACTCGTTGAAATAATACACCTTTAAAAATATGTATTACAATTATCGTAAAGACAAATTTCCAATTCCCATGACTAACAAACATGAATACCCTCGTTGAGAGAAAATGAAGCTCCCTAGCAATGAATACCATCGTAGCCAGCCATCTGAACGAGGAATAAGAGAAAAGACGCTGGCGCAGATCAGCCAACCATAATAAAGCTGACAATGGCCAATGTTGCAAGCAGTATAAAATTGGACAAATTTCAAATAAAACGTAATAAAAATGATTACTTTGCTTCTGGCTTGATGCTAAACATAGACTCGTAATAAATAAGGGTTCCATTACAAAACAGAAGAAAAAAAACACACCTAACCTAACCTATTTTATCACATTCGGTTTGGCGCTGTTCTATTTTATCCGATTACCAAAAATAAGATACATTTTTTACTCTTTTGATAATATGCCATACTTAGATTGTAAAAAGAATTACTTTGTTGTTCCTCTAGAAATATCTGAGAAATCTCTTTGGATAAAGCCTTTTGTATAGATATGTAAAAAGAATTTTAGACAACCTGTAAATGTATTGTGACAAATGGTCTATTATCATAAAAATTGTGCTCAGACATACCACACTCCGATGATCCCGTCCCTTCTATCCCCCTTATGTACTCGGTGAAAATCTTACGAGGTGCCTAAGGTTGAAATAATAAAAAACTAAATTTATTACCATGGCATAGATATAGTTAATCCGAGCTTAAGACTGGCCTAACTATACCAACGCTGAACGGCACGTAAAATGGTATAAGTTTAGTCTACTGTAGTTTTGGAAAAGATTTGTAAGTTGTTGATTTTCTGTTGCAGGTGTACCGCTACATGGTGGAGAACCACTATGATCTCATAGCGATTGTCGCTGGCGCAGTACAGACAGTACTCTATTGTGATTTCTTCTATCTGTACATCACTAAAGGTAATTCTATTCTATTTAATACTATAAAATTACGAGTAAAATGTCAAGCGGCTATTCATATACCACTTTTCAAATTTGTAATGAAAGAGGTAGGAAACTTGTAACCTTGATTTTATCATGCTAGGTTTTAAATAAAAGAAATATTAAGTTAACAAATAATTTTATTTAACATAATTGATTTATTTAACATAAATGTTGTATCACCAATTTGTCGAGTGAAATCGCTGCCTAAACCACTTGATCCGCCATCACACCGCACAGCTATCAGTAGTAGGGTTCATCGAAGATTGATGCAGACAGTTCCAGAGATAGCTGCTGTCCTTGCCTCCGTCTTCTTTTTTTCTTATGGCTGAAACTCCTGTCATTATGCTGTCGCCTGATATATAGCAAATATGATAATTTTAAAAAAAAAACAAAAAAACCCTCAAATAATTTTCTAAGTTGCCTCTAAAATTATGAAAATTGATTTTTTTTCATGACATTACTTCATAATTGAAAACAAAAATAAATAAAATACTTCTCATCCGTACTAAATATTTACTAATCCTTTAATCAAAAAAATATATCATTCAGTTTGGGTTGGTGTTTTGATCTTAAATTCAAAATTAAGTTGAAACTGGCAGCGAAGGCGTTCCTCTTAACATATTGTTTTTTTTTTGTTTTAATAATAACATAGTTAACTAGACATTTTGAGTATATTGAAGCACAAAATTCAATAGCTGTCGGACATCTCGGTGTACCGCGCACGTAAAAACAAGCGATTGCGATCAACTGCTTTTGGGTATTTATTATAATTATTTGGAAGAGTTGTGGTTAATTTTTAAATGCAAAGAGAAAGCATGGTTCTCTCTCTCTGTCTAATTCAGCTTAAATCATATATCTAACCTTAATATAAAAGGAGATAGAACGACTTTTATGAGTCCGTCGCAGTAGGTGGCATAAACGCCACTATGAGACTCAACTGATTTGATGTTTGGTGGCGTTTACGCCACTCTGAATACCCAAGGGGTTAAAAAAATAATTACAATTTTTTTTTTGCTATGTTGGCACCATTTTCATTATAATTAGAATTTATGGAAATGTGTAGAAATATAATTTTTTTTTATACCACCTGTAAAGGTAACCTAGACCTAAATTATTTTTTTTTTAAAAGACAAATATTCCCTGGTTACGAATAACCTGACAATATTTGAAAATCTTCTACTACCATCACAGTACGCGGAAGATGTTGCTTGTGTCGTAATGGAGGACTTAGCCAGCAAATTAAATTAAATTGCATCGCAGAAGTGAATATCAATCAAATTAAGATACATAATTTGTGTGAAGAAATTTTCATTATTTCTAAATTAGATATGAAACATTGTCACGGTTCCTGTTATTTTATCAAGAGATTATCTAATCAAAATATTTTCTTTAGGACGGTTACATCAATAGATAAAATCACAAATGGTGGCACTTTTTAACTTGAAACCATATATCCCTGGAGAATGCAATAATGATTGTATGATGGCCTTCAGATAAATGATAGTTGACATTATTTAATTGTTAAAAGATACTTAAACTGGAGATATTTACATCAATAAAAATTTACGTTGTCGTTAGGCAAGGTTGAGTAAATAGGTAATGTCTTGCGTTGTATTATTGGTTCAGGTTGTAGTAGATTATTATCAATGCAGTTATTGGAAATTAGTCGACGGTAAATACATATTGATTATGAAGGGTATATTGATTGACTCTCTTATGAAAAATGGTAACTTTTAGACCTGGCATTATTATTTTAAAATAATACAATAACTTTCTTTAAATCCCTTTTTTTTTTTTTTGCTTATTGCCGACTGGGTTTCGCTACTGCCGTAGCTTCTTCGGGGCAGTATAATACTAAACTATACTATACATGTATTACAGATTGAGACAAAAGGGCGGGCGGGCTGGGAAGGGAGTGTACTTTGTCAATTGTGAAAATCTTCAGTATCAAATTTTTATTTAAGTTGATTTGATTATTAATTATAGAGTATAAGTATCATAATTATGATCATTTTCGAAATTTGCCTACCACCTCTTTAGAAATAGACCCTTTTAATAATAATATAGGCATTAGTTTACTGTATAAAAATGGAATAGGTATTAGAGTAGCTAGTTAGAGATGAGGAAAACCAAAAACACTAATAGCAGACTCATTAATAATCAAATCTAACTAACTAACCATCACGCCATTTCTCCGAAGGGGTAGGCAGAGAGGACGGACCGCCAAACAACTCGATCTTGGCATACACTTCTTGCTTCATTCACATTCATATAACGCCTCATACATACTCTTCTGTTATTCCGACTTCTGACATGGCCCGACTCAAGTATTTGATTCACTTGATCGTGCCATGTCTTCCTCGGACGCCCCGGCTTTTTATTTCAATCACATTTGCATCATATATTCTTACACTCCTTTCTTTGTTCATTCGCTCTACATGCCCAAACCATCTAAGCGTCCCTTTCTTAATCTTGCTCACTACGCTTACTTTAGCCTTGCATTCTTTACGAATCTCAACATTTTTCACTCGATCATACATGGTTTTACCACACATTCGTCACAGAGATCTCATTTCTATGGCATTCAGTTTCCTTTCATCCTTCCTCTTGGAATAATTTAAATAAAAGCCCGATACTGAAGATGTTCCCAATTGACAAAGTACACTCCTTTCCCAGTCGTCTACCTGCCCCGCCTGCCTTTTTGTCTCAATCTGTAACACTTGCATTTTAAAATTATATTGATTGAGTTACTTAATACGACTTTGTAATAGCAACTTTTTGAATTATTGTATATTTTTATTAACTGAAAAGACCCTCAAAAATGACTAAATTCGATTCTGTTTACTGTGTGATAATATTGACTTTGTTGCTTCCTAGGAAATGTTTATTATACTGCATCCCGTTCATTTCAGTGCCGAAGGGGGATGAAAGTGCAGCTGCTGGGCTTATAAAAGATATTGACTCAATTGATTGCTTCCAAGGAATGTATATTAATACTGGGTCCTGTGTATTTCAGTGCTGAAGGGGAAGAAGCTGCAGTTGCCGGCGTAGATGCCCCGCGTTGGAGCTCTGCGGCTCCAGAACGTATTCGCCCCGGCGGTCTTGTCTTCACTTTCGGTAGAGAACCACAATAAATTAACAAGTTCATTTCATTCATCATTTTTACAAAATTAAATGTTTTATTATTGATTGTTTGAAACACAACATGTATTGACCATATTATTTATCATTAACAACTGTGAATGTTCTCTGAATTGATCCAATTTACAAATTACGAAAGGTAGTCTAACTTCTACGCCCTTTATATTTTAAGAAGTAAATTAGTCTTAATTTAAATTGTCTGTTGAATGAAAAGGAACATTTACTTAGTGCCACTGTGCTGCAGCACTTTTTGTTTTACTTATTATCTATATTAATGCCAAATATAAGATTTGAATGTAAATTTTTTAACACCTTAATCCAGCATGTGATAGGTTAAACTGCTTGGTTTACACGCTGTTGATAGAATATAAAATTCACTTATTTCCTCTGCATTTTTGGTAAGAGTTATGTTGTAGAACCTGCATTTGTTAGCGTTAAAGCAGCAGCAGCTGTGTCACCATCGCCGCATTTCCCAGTCGTCCAGTCATGAAAATTATTTATTTTTAACTTGTGTACTCTTCTCCACTGTTCAATTATATATTTATCATTACCAAATAAAGGCATTGAGTTATTGTCAGACGGTACAACATTGAATTATTATGTATTTTAATTTTATTGATAAAAAGATTGGAACTATGTAGGAGTATTTCCATTAGATAAATGTTGGATGACAAATAAATATTCAATAAGAAATTTGTACTTATTATTACCCGCACACAACACCATATTAATCCTTTATCATCTATCTGTGCCAGTGAGACTATGGCACCCCCAATTGGGGTATGCTGTGAGGCGAAGGTATTGAGGAGGGGAAGAAGGAAGGTGGGGGCAAGTATTTGGCTATTCAGATCTGATCACCAAACACGGCTAAAGCTATTTCAAGCAACATTCCGATTGTGAATGGTGGTTTTTCACCAAGGCAATAATGACAGTATCTACCACTCTGGAACGTGCTGCACATATACATGTTATTTTAAATGAAGCTGCTGGTTGCTAACAGTATGGAAGATCTACAGTGCCTCGTATCTAGGATGAACGAAGTATGTATGAAGAATGAGCTAATGATGAATGTAAATAAGTCCAAAGTCATGGTGTTTGAAAGAGAGAGTACGAAAACAATGTGCAATATAGTTGTGAATGATGAATACTTGGAGCAGGTCGACGAGTTTGTGTATTTGGGAAGTATGTTTACGAGATGGAAAGACTGATTTGAAAGAAGGGTGAATACAGGAAACTCCATTAACGGAGGAGTGAACGCGGTTGGTGCAAACAAAAAGTTGTCTAAAGAAGCGAAGCTAGCAGTTCACAATGGAGTGCTGATACCAACCCTGATGTATGGCAGTGAGGCATGGAACTGGCAGAGGAAGGATGAAAGTAGACTGAATGCTGAAGAAATGAGATCTCTGAGATGAATGTGTCGTAAAACCATGTATGATCATGTGAAAAATGTTGAGATTCGTAAAGAATGCAAGGCTGATGTAAGCGTAGTGAGCAAGATTAAGAAAGGGATGCTTAGATGGTTTGGGGATGTAGAGCGAATGAACGAAGAGAGGAGTGTAAGGAGAATATATGACGCGAATGTGAATGGAAAAAGCCGGGGATGCCCGAGGAAGACATGGCACGATCAAGTGAATCAAACACTGGAGTTGGGCCATGTCAGAAGTCGGAATAACAGAAGAGAATGTATGAGGCGTTGTATGAATGTGAATGAAACAAGAAGTGTATGCCAAGATCGAGTTGTTTGGCGGTCCGTCCTCTCTGCCTACCCCTGCGGTGAAACGACCTGATGGTTAGTTAGTTAAATTGTGAGATAACACAATTTAATCAAATAAAATTTTGATTTGAACCCGCGACCTCCGGATTCGTAGCCAAGGATCGTAACCGCTCAACCACATGTCTGTAAATTTTATGTTTTAAATAACAAGCTCCCGTTAGACAAACTACAAAAAAAGTTACTATTAAAAGGGACTTTTTGCATTGTATTTTTTTCTTTTGAAAATTAAATTTAAAAAAAACCACAGAGACCGTCAGCCTGATAATCATACAGACACAGTAAACCTCTCTTGTAAGTGATTGGAAAAAAACCTTAAATATATTGACCTCTTGACTACGTAAAGTATTGTAACTTCAAAATCGGAACTTTACATTGAGCTTTTGATCATTTTACACCAAATTTGACAATGAAGGTCCCAAATCTGGTGCAAAACAATCAAAAACTCGACTTGCACCGAACTTCTGTCTCTTTAAACCACTCTCCTGTAAATTTCCGATTTTGAAGTTACCATACTTTACGTGTGAGGGGTCGATGTGTAGGTTGAATTAGGCCATTTGCTAATCTGTCTTCATGGGACTGAAAAAAATAAATCTTATTTAGAACCTTATAAGGTGGTTTTATTGCACAATCAAATCTGTATATAAGGTTCCCACATAAAAAGTTTCATGCTTAACCTCCTGTTTGCCAGCGATGCCGGAGCGACATTCTCTAGCAACACACAACTATAGTATATGGTACTTTAAAAAATGCTCCTAGCATATACAAACATCACGTGACCCGAAATGCGCCCCACTACAGTGTTGCCACTAGAGAGAGAAAATGTGGAAGTCAGAAAAAAAGGGCAAATATAGGGAATAAATGTGCGCGAAACGTAAATTAAAAGGGCGAAAGAGCAAGCTCTCATTATGGATTCCAGGCATCGATGGAAACAAAATATAAACTTCATTGGTAGGTAAAATTCTTTTATTTTATTCGCTTGGTAAGAAAATAATATATCTTAAAATTGTTCCTTGTTGTTTCACCACGTGTAAACATATTTATTTTATTTGTGAAAAAGTGTATCGCCATTGTGGAAGCGTCATCAAAAAAAAATCTAATTTTCAATGTCGTATTATTTATTTAGGGAAAACATCACTTTATTTTATTTACATCGTGAAGAACACTTATTTAACTTTATCAAAATATAATAAAACTATCTTTGAATTTCTTTATTTAACTTTTTTAACATAAAATGAGGGAGAAAATAATCATTTCTCTGAATACATAATAAGTAATTATTCTGGAAAAACTAATTATGCTATATTACGTACAATTTTGATAAATACATATACACAATTCTCTAGTAAGAGTACAATTTACAAAAACATCATTTTGCAAAACAACAGTGGGTAATTACGAAATTACTGTCAGCTAACACAAGCCGCGCAACACTCCATTTTGAGGCTGGCACAATAGACGGTTTATATTTGGCGGGAACGTGGCACACCAGAGGTTAATCAAAAAATAACACATTATTTGTTGAAATATAATTTATTTCTTGTAAAATAATAACAATAAAAAACTACACATGGGAACTTAATGCTAAAAATGCAGTCACTGTGAAATATTTGAATATATTGCAGTCGATTTTAAATAGGAATCAAAAATTCTTAAATATCTGACTGACGTATGGTGACAGCTCAGATACATGAACTTCTTCCTGTAAGAGAAAATAATATAAAATTAGTATGAAAATAAAATATTACAATTTGAAACTCACTGATTTCAGTAAAGTTTTAGAATCGTATAGCATTCTTAATAGATGCATTTTATTTAAAAAAAAAAAAAAAAACATTTATTGAACTTAATTAGTAATTACAATAAGAAGCAAGTAATTCGGTTGAGGAAGACATCAAATAAAGCACTTGAATTAGATTTCACAAAAATGTATATACAAGTAAAAATCACAAGAACCACATGACGCTATGTTCAAAGTTATTTGATGTGACATTTTCCAATAGGTACTGCCAACCCTATGATGTCGTATAACCATTTTTCTAGTTTTAAATAACTACCTATTTCATAGATTCATGGTTTGGGTTTTAAAGAAAAAATAAAAACATTATTTGGTGTCTAATCCAACTGAAATAGTTTATTTTCTTTTTTAGGTTGGCAGCACCTATCGCCAAAAGTCACATAAAATAACTTTTAACATGGCGTGTTGTGATTCTTTCAATTTTTATACGTAGAAATTTTTGCAAAATAGTAATTTTAAATGCACTATTTGTTGTCTCCCCCGCAACTGAAATAGCTGTTTCTTATTGTAATTAAGTTCAAACAAAATGTTTTTTTTAAATAAGATGCGTATTAAGAACGCTAAACGATTGTAAAAGATTACCCTGATTTCATCTACAGATGTTCACAAAATATAGAAACATCTTTAATTCATCGTTTACAATTACGACTGATAATAATCAGATGAAAAATCTAAACGGATTATAAAATAAGGTATCATTTTCACCATTGTTTATCTAATTGGAAGCTTTAACTGCTGTTATTTCTATCTGTCAAGAAATTTTCCAATGACTAAGTATGCAATTTTGTGTCGCTGGCCACGTGTCAACAGTGTGTTAAGTGGTAAGTTATCATAGAATAACAATTTAGTTGACTTGATTAGAATCTTTTGTTTTTTCGGTTAAGTCGTCCCCTCCACCGATGCGCGCACATCATTGCAGTCGGTGAGGGCTATTGTCACGCTGTTTGGACACGCACACAATCTAGTTTGCTAAATCACTTAATTGCACGTGTGGACGGCACATACCACTTTTCTCAGGATAGTGATTTAGTTACCACTTAACACTGGCTACGTGTAACCTAACCATAAATGCAAAAACTGTAATATTGTGATAGGTATTTAATATCATTAGATTTTGTGTTCTCTTTCGTTTGATATAAACATGATAAATCTTATACACAAATGGTTCACCAAATCAAACGGATCAATGAAACTTTCTTACAAGGTTTCTGAAGGGACCGGAAAAAAAACTTTTTATGTGGGATAAATTAGACGATTTTTTATTTTCAGTCTTCAAAGGACTGAAAAATCTAAACCTCTAATAAATAAATCTAAAATCTAAAGAGTAACGGCTGCGCAGCCTGTTTCATACAAAACTTAATTTTGTATTTGAGGCCAAAATACCCACCCAAACTGAATGATCTTCTTTTAAAATTAAAGGTATAGTAAATATCTAGTACGGATTAGAAGTATTTTATTTTTTTATGTGTTAACCCTTTCTCACCCAGAGTAATTTTAAAAATACATGAACTTTGAGAATTATTTACAAAGTAAGTACTAACCCTATTCATTTGCAGCTTTTTTAAAATGATTTGTGACCTTTCCCTAGCAACACTATTTTTTTTCGTTGGGTTGGGTGCGCTGCGTACACACTTGATATCATAAACAAAAACCGATGTTCGCTCCTTTTGGAATTCTGTGATTCGACTTCTCTACTACCGTAAAACACACAATGTATTTATTGTTATTTCATTTGTTTTATTATTTTTATTTAAAGAATAATGTACGTTCTTACATATTACAATCAAATTCTAAACAAAAAGCATATATTATATATGTTTTTATCGTCCCAAAGTTTCTCGATGTATATGTAAATAAAAATAGTTTATAAGGTAATAAAAATGTTTCATTTGCCTACATACTAATTAATTGTTTACTAGTCAGCCACAGTAATTTTAAAATGACATTGAATATTTCCTAAACAATAAGTAAAAAAAAAAATATTTAAATATACCAAAAATTTGCTCATAATTCCACTGCACACAATCCAAAGTTAATTTTTTTTTAAGAAATTAAGTCGGGTGAGAAAGGATTAAATTAATTAATTAAAGAAATCAATTTTTTATGATTTTAGGGACAACTTTGGCAATTATTTGGGGCTAATGCTGATAAAAAAAAATATATATATATATATATATATATATATATATATATATATTATTAGGGTAAACGGTAGTTTTGTTTAATTTGTCATATTTTTGTCATATTTGCTATGTAAACATGATTATAAAATAAAATAATTTTTTTACATATTTAAAAAAACATTTTTTCGGGTCGATGTTTTAAATTATGTACGGCAAATTTGTGTTCCAGTGTAAATTAGTCATTTTAAATTTAAGTCCATCATAATGCTGATTTTAACACTTTTCAATTTTTAATTTTATATTTCATTATATTTTCATAGTAGAAGGGGTAATTTTTTATTTTTTTTATCACCGTTAAGCCCCAAATAATTGCCAAAGGTGTCCCTAAAATCGTGAAAAAATTATTTCTTTAATGGCCTATATTCATCATTTAAAACATAGATAAATAAAATACTTCTAACCCATACTAGATATTTGCTATACCTTTTGATTAAAAAAAAATCATTTTTGGGTGGTTTTGGGTGAGAATTTTGGCCTCAAATCCAAAATTCAGTTTTGTGTGAAACAGGCCGCGCAGCCGTTGGTATGGAAAACTTCTTATGTGGGAACCTTATAAGGGGTTTTGACTATTTTATTATTCAATTTAATGGAATAATTATCATATTTTTACTAAAGACTACAGAACTGTATGCAACTAATGGACGCTGGTGCTTTATTTATTAATAAATGTAATTATTACTTACCATTAGAGTTGTGTCCCTGTTCCGGAGATTGATTATCCCTGACTTCAGAGAATTGTCATTCAGCACAATGGTGTAAGGAATGCCCCACTCGTCATTTCTCTGAAACTAAATTGATGGTTTTTAAACAAGTTATAAGGCAAAAGCACCCTTGATATCATCACTACCTTCTTCCAGACGGTGCGCAGCTGTAGTACGAGGCAGCGTTGCAACTGGCAAATAAATAATTTTGCAGACAAAAGGGTAAAACAAAGTGTATAAAATTAATTGGGACTGTAATAACTCGTGTCGTCTGGATGAGGCAATTTAGGCAAAAGACGCCATCTCAAAACCATAATTGAAAAACTGCTCTGGCCAGTGTTAAGCTACTAGAAAATAAGAAATGGGAATGGGAAAATTTTTACAGAGTCCATACTAGAATAAGGTGTCTGGTGGACAGAATTCAACCTCGAGCCATATCAACTGTAAGAGTCATCAATAACGAAATTCATAAAGTTATCCACTAGACGAATGTCTATAAATATGTATAAATATGTTCTATACCTGGTGGGGAAGAGTATCCTTGGCACAATCAGGGAGACAGGCAGTTGAGATGCCAGATTTTCTGAATTGTTTGGTAAGGTAAAAGGCCAATTGCTCCAATTCCATAGCTGTTGTAGGATCTAAATTGAATATAAAGATGATATCATTATTCCTTTATAATTATATTCATTAGATGCAATTTTAATGTACATAATTAGCATCTTAATTAGTAACAGCTGCAGTAATCTATTCCATATTTGATATGACTGACTTGCCTATTTAGATATGTTTGTATGCATTTCCACAAATTTCAACAAAGTAGTTTAGATACTCGGCTATAATACAATCCCCTTTTAAATTGTTTGGTAACAAATATGATAATCTTCTAAGAATTAAGACCTAAGATTTATTTCTTAACTAGACCATTCTCGGTCTAGTCAGGAAATATCATTTATATAGATTTGGAATAATAGTGGTCCTAATATTGATCCTTGAGGAATTCCTTAGTTCGTCTGATTTACGAATAATCTTATACCTTTGTTTTAAAACAAAATGTCACGGTGCCAAGGAGAAAGTCACCTAAACTGTTGTTCTATAAACATTGGGAATGCGATTAAAGGGTTAATATCAATGAATACCTGAACTGGAAGCGGCAAAAATACATTTGTAGGGAGCTAGTTTTCTATGTATTCTCAGCACAGGTTTCTTGTGCACAGAATCTGTGTCAAGCGCGTCACTGAACAGTCCCACCACTGCACATTCCAGAGACAATTCACTCCTAATTACCATTGGGATGACAGATTTTCTTTGATGCCGAACCTAGAAGAAATAAAGAAAAACAGATAATTTTAGTTTCATTGCCAGCGACATCGGAGTTTATTATTACAATTTTTCCTTGCACATATATAAGTTACCCGTCTCACTACATAATGCCTTATTTTATTTCTATACATTATACAGTAATCATTTTATATAATATGTTTATAATAGTATAATAATGGTGCTTTGTATAGTGTTTTATAATGACGTGAAGTATAAGGTAGGTTTGAGGTGATACTATGAATGGAAGATTATATGTTTCGTGAACACCTCACTAGGAGAACCTGTGTTGAGGTATTCATGTGATTGTGTTTAAAGGTAATACAAGCATTGATAAGTAATTTTATTATTTTGCTTTATAAATGTAGATGAAGAGAGCTAGTTTTCTATGTATTCTCAGCACAGGTTTCTTGTGCACAGAATCTGTGTCAAGTGTCTAAGCCACTGAGCATTCTATTTAACCATCTCCTACCGTCTGGATATTTTCCCATCTACTGGAAATCCAGTTTTATTATCCCTATATTTAAAAAAGGTGACAGACTGACATTTCAAACTATCGGCCAATATGCATTCAATCTGTATTACCCAAAATCTTTGAATCTCTGGTTCTGGATGAAATATATCACACAACTAATAGAAGTAATAAATGACCAACAACATGGCTCCATCAAAGGTAGATCAACTACAACAAATTTATTACTTTTTCAAAACTATATATATTGGAGGCATTTGCAAAAAATAAACAAGTTGACTGTATATACACTGATTTCTCGAAGGCTTTTGATAAAGTATCTCACAAAGTACTGATCCGGAAACTTCATGCCCTGGGAATTGGAGGAAATATTTTAAAGTGGTTAAGTAGTTACTTATCAGATAGAACCTTGTTTGTTAAAATAAAATCTTTTATATCCAAATCGTCACCTTGGTCCGGTTTTATTTCTTGTCTTTATAAACGACATAGTCAACAGCTTTAAAGGTGTCAAAGTTTTGCTATTCGCCGACGATATTAAATTATATAGAGAAATAACTGATTCAAACCACTGTCAAATTCTTCAGTTTAATATTGACATGCTAAATAACTGGTGCTCACAAAACAATTTATATCTAAATGTTGAAAAATGTAAAACTCTAACCTTTTCCAGAAAACGTCTCTCTTTTTTGACTATTCAATAAATCAAATAAATCTACAAAGAGTTACAGAAATGAGAGATCTCAGCATTATAATGGATGAGAAACTAAATTTCACTCCTCACATTCAACAAATTGTAAATAAAGGTATGAAAACTTTAGGATTTATATTAAGAACAATAAAATTTTTTCAATCATTACAAGTAATAAAATTATTGTACACATCCCTAGTTAGAAGTTTAATTGAACATAATTCCATAGTGTGGTCGCCTTTCTACAAAATACATATGCACAATGTAGAAAGAATTCAAAGAAAATTTTTGCGTTTCATAAATTTTAAAGTAAACATTCCTTTAGAGCACATAAATTACCCATCGTTAATGAATATTTTAAATATTCCAACATTAGAAAACAGACGGAAAATTAACGACCTTAACCTTTTTACTAAAATTGTTAAACTGTAAATTAAATTATTGTGAACTCCTGCATTTAATAAACTTGTATATACCCAATTGAACTACAAGACAGACATTAACTTTCTAAATATCTTTATCCCGTTCTAACTATAGTTTGAATTCACCAATTCAACGCTTGCACAGTCTTGGTAACGAATACTTAAATGATATGGATATATTTGACAATAATCTAAACTTGGCAAATTTCAAAAGAAGGATGAGTGATTTGTTTCTGCCTGGTTTATAAATTATTGTTAACTACAACTTTTTACATTATTTACTTATTTGTTTTCAATGTTAGTATTGACTTGGTGGATATTGCACTAGTTATTTTTTATTTTTGGTGCAGTTACTGTAATGTGTTTTGCACCCGTGTGACTATTATAAGTAACTAAATATGTAAAAGCCAATATAGGGCGTATATAATATAATAAATAAAAATAAAATAAAAAATAAGAGAAGTAAAAGAAAAATACATAAAAAAAATTCGGTTTCGGTAATTAAAAACCTGTTAGAGGATAGTAATTTAGGCAAATCCTTGAAAAAAGATGATAAATGTTATTAAAATATATGAAGACACTTTCGAGTAATTTCGATAACAGGAAAGTATGTACATTGTAAGGAAAGGGAGATGGGAGTTTGGATTGAACCGTGAGCTGTTTGAAAAGCCGTCAATGACAAGGTTTATAAAACTGGGACAGTACGTAGGTAGGACATGTAGCAAGAATGGAAGAAAGCCGACCACCAAAGAGAATCCTATTCAATAAGTTTGCAGGATGAAAGAGTGTTGGGAGGCTAATGTTCAGGTGGCTGCATGATGTGGAGCAGTGGCGGTCGGTGACTTTTTGTCGTGTTATGTGAAAAATTGGACTTTCTGTTGGTTTTCCAGTATTCCGAATAATGATTTTTTCTGCATTAATGATTCAATTATACAACCACAAAAATCACTATTATCACTTATAGTGTTAGAACACATTGGTGTTATTTTCGGTATTAATTTTTTATTTAAATAATGAATTAAATAGATAATCGTAGGATATTCAATGTTTCAATAACTCGGCTTCAGTTGTTCAAGCCAAACTGTCAAAAATACATAACGCAAACAAATGTCTAACCATTCTAAAAACAAGCATCCGAAATCGTAATATGTATACTATTCTGTGCATTATACTCATAAGGATTAAAGTCGTTTTTGCATGTTGGATGCTTTTGCCAAATGCGTATACAGCATTCAAAGATATTGAAAGGCGGAACTTAATGCACATGCACATGCGTCAAAGTCTTTGATTTTAGTGCTTTATGGATTCGAAATAAAACAGAGTACATACACTGTACTGGTATCTGTGGGTTTACATGCATAGACATTCGAGCTTGAGAATACATATATATAATTCAGAATTGAAACGTTGCTTGAAATGGCTTTTAGTCGTGTTTGGTGACCAGATCTGAATAGCCAGGTATTCCCCACCTTCCTTTTCCCCTTCTCCTTCCCCTGTATTGTAACACTTACAGTCAAATCAACATCTGAATTTTCATCCAAAGACATCACGGATATTTTTTCTAGAATTTGATTTCCCCAGGAGAAATTCGCCAGGACGTTGACACTTGTTATTTTCTCGTCGGCAGACTTGGTGACTTCGCCTAGTAGAAATCTTCCCGGAAACGCTGACATCTGAATAAGATAAATAATAGTTATAATATCACCACGCAGAAAAAAATGTAATAACTACAAATACAGAATTGGCAAGACTTTGAGATAATTTAGGTAATCGTATACTATTTTACCGTTCATATATAAATGTCATTACTAAAATATTTAATGATAACAATAAATTTATAAATTAAAATATGTTACCTATTGCAAATATGCAAAGGTCAAACAAAATGCTACTATAAATTAGGGAATGTCAAGAAATGGAATAACAGAAGACTAAATATAATAGGAGACGATGTATGAAACAAGGAGTGTGTGCCAAGAAAGGGATGGATGGTATATCATCCTTTCTATAGTAAAGTAATAAATAGTTAGTTGGTTAGGGTTTACTGAACCAAAACTGAAGACTCACACCAACTGCTAAAGCGAGTTCATTCCTTTGAATGACCGAATATGCGCTAACATATGTATATCAAAAAAACATATTTTTTTACCTTCTTCCACCATAATTTTCTCTGCCTCTGCCAGTCGAAAAAGAAATGCATTCCTTCCGATGGAGGCATATACATTTGATTGGAAAGACACGTTCGCACCAGACTATTGAAATAGCTGTTCTCCGTGATGTTGTGTACATCCTGAGCCTCCGAACTCCTCGTGGAGATCTTTGCCACCCCAAACGGAAGCTGCCCGTTGCATATATCTCGAACGTTCATGTACGTTTGGTTATCGTGGCGTTTGTCGCACGTATTCTTTGCAAACAGAAATATTGACGCATCTCTGTTAGTGACGTTGGAGTAAATCCATTCGGATTTTATATTGTCTTGAAACAAAGACCCGGACGGGCCTAAACGATAGAACAAAACGTTCTTTGAATTCTTCGTCAGAATCGGAGAGAAGAAAAAATGCTTGTTAGCAATAGCCAATATGTTTTCTAACAACATTTTTAAAAACAACAATAAATTTAACTAATATCGAATCTTTGTAAGGTTAGTTAAATATTATAAAAAGGTAAAAACTTTTTGAAACTTAAAAATATACTGAAGATTTTGTTGGTAATTCAAGTATTAAGCTAGAAGTATGTATTTCAGTTGAGATCTATTTATGAGGCTGCTTCTGTCTTATTTTTGGTATCTTCGTGAAGCAAGTTGTCCCTTGGCTCGAGTGGTATATTGCCGGGAGGTGCTACGAAGTAATCTTCCTCGGTCAGTGCTGCATTTTTCAAAATATCCTTTTGACAATTTCCATCAGTGACTTTGTCGTCTCTCAGAGTTAAATACCTTAAAAAATAAATCACACTGTTAGATTTGTCTAGCAATATATCTATGTCTCAAAATGTATATTTTAGTAATTGTATAAAGGTGGGTTTATTGACTGGTGGCCATTTCTTTCAAACCAAACTAGAGTTACACAGGGAAAAAAATGATGTATTAATTGTTTCACATATTGGATAGGGACTCTTATGAGGTGGTGAGAGAAGAGAGTTCCCCTTTATACAATAATTAATTTTGCCTCGATGAAAAAGGTGTTTGACAGGGCAGCTCATTCCTAAAGTGGCTTCCACACGAGCGGGCGGCCCAATACTAAAAAAGTCACGGTGTCAAAAGGTTCGACCATCCCATCGTCCTTTCCTAAAATTGGTAGGCTTGACTTAAGGACTATTAAGTATGTATATGTAGTGGTGGGTGGAAAGTTCAAGAATTATTGCATCACTTGATGAAGAGTTCATCTTCAGACGGACAGAGAAAAATTAAAATTTTGCAATGGAACTCACCAGGGATGAAATAATGTGGAATTCCAGTCCATTTAAATTTTTTCTTTATCTATAATGACTTTCTAACTAAAATATCAGAATTTAAAAAAAAAATAGTTTTCATAGCAAAATAATTCGTTTCAATTTTTTAAAGCCCACTAAAACGCATGAAATCTATGGCTGGTCGGTTTTGAGGTTAAAATGTCAAAACAAGGATGAGCTTTACCATAAATGATTTTAGGTTATATTCATAGTAAACCATACCTAAACACAAGTAATAAAACTATGTACCTATTTAGAAACAACTCCAAGAATAATAATATTTGAAATAACATTGTCGTAATTTCCATATTTAAATTTCGGCAAAACTAAAAAAAAATACCCATTTAAAATACAAAACGAAATCGACAAATAAAAATTTTCATACAAATCCAAAACAAGAATACGCGCGTACAAGACCCGTGAAGTTAGATGTCGAGAATGCAATGGTACCAACAGAACAGGATGTTTTGATGACTTATTTAGTTAATATGATAAGGTTTTTCATTCATTTTTAAATATGATTTATAAATTGTACATATAATTATATTTACTAACCCTTATTTTTTCAAGAGACAATCATTCCCTGGTTATGAATAACCTGAAAATATTTATTAACATCACACTAAGCGGAAGATGTTGCCTATGTCGTGATGAAGGACGAAATTCAATGCGAACTCAGTCACTGACGGGTCATTATATATTCAGAATCGGCGTTTGCTGATCGACATGATTTTTTTTTAAGTTAAAATATTTTTACTGTAGTTTCTTATTGTGAAGCCAAAAGAAAAAAAAAAATTATGTCTTAAATAATACTGGGATCTGAAAGTGAGTTCTATATATATATAGCCATAATATTTCTGTGAGTTTAATCATAAATATCTTGTTAGAAGGAAATATCCTATATCCTTGGTCTTTGTGTAGTAATTGTTTTGGTGTTTGAAAGATTTTTAAAGACAGTAGGAAATATAATTTTACGTCACTCCAGATAAGTCTTTTAAAAAATGGTCACCTGTCTTCCAGAACTGTATACATTGGCTCCACATTATCTGTGTTTATATGCTGTATCCTGTCTGCAAACAAGATGGCATCTTCCAGAGTAGTGATGCCCTGTTTGTTGGCACAATCTACCAGGGACAGATGTTCCAAAAGACTAATCGTCTCTCCATCTATCGTAGTGGGAGTGAGTGTTGAAATATTGTCTTCAAAATAATTCTGAGGGATTTTTGTTTCAAATTTGAGTCGGTACGTTTTAGAGGGAATGACCTGACTCCCAGCTAACGCACTCTTCGAGCGGTATGACGTATGCGCAATGTTGCGTACACTGAGTTTTGTTATGATGCTTAACATAGCAACTGTAAAGAAAAGAAAATCATATAGAGATTTGTTAGCGACAAGCTCATCGATTTTTTTTAAAGGCAGATAAAAGTAGGTATTATGTTCCAAATATTATTAATGAAATTATAATCTTGCCCGTCAAAATAAACGTTGGAAACAACCACCCTTTATGTGATATTTCACAGAAATGGGGCTATAAAATTGAGCTTATTGTTATTTATTAGATAATTTTGAATCAATCGAAAATAATACACGATTATATTATATAAGCCTTATTTGTATCAATGCACTGTTGATAATGAATTATTTCAGAACACGAGGTTTTGGTTTGGTTGAAATTGCAAACAAAACAATAAAACGTTTCAAGGTAAACAAAACCAAACGATGCGAATACTAAACAAAAAAAGTCTCACTAGACAATAACAATAACAGGTTATACAAGTATAAAGTTAGTTTAGAGTAAACAAATCATAAATTTAAGGGAGATGGGGATTTTATGGGAATCATGTGAAATTTTAGTTAGCATTTTATTTTGCGATGTTGTAGTAAGTCGGTATTTGGAAGAGTAATATTGTAAACGAAGGGTTTACATAAGTAAAACCTGAGCAAATGCTAGGGAAGTCACATAAGTAGACAATTGACGTAATTTAAATAATACACTACGAAATCAAATATAACTTACCAATATTAGGAGCCCTTTATGTAAATAACTTTTAACCTTGTTAACAGTCCAACTGAGTCCAACATAGAGAAAGTTTTATTAAAAATCCATAGAAGATATCAGTTCGAATCTGTCAAAAAGCATTGAACATAGATAATATACCCACCACCATAAATATACCATTAACACTCTTGAATAACTGCGGCTGCTAAACTGTGAGTCGGGATAAGAATTGAGATAGATTCTATAATCATCCGAGTTAGGCGATATGGAAAAGGCGATCTGTAGGAATTTCAAAATATCGAAAAACGTTTTCTTCAAAGCGATAAAAATAGGACAAATAATAATCACATTGTGTAATTTTACTGAAACTGAAAACATTGGGTTCAATGATTTAACCTTTAAAAAATATTAATACGACCTGTGTGCAGGTGTTCCTATACTAAGGCAAATATTCAGATACAGGCCGAGCGACGAGCATATCTTTAGGTGTGGATGAATCTCTTCGGAAGAGTGTAGACATGCATACCAGAAATACTCGTTGGTCCACCTGTGACGTTTTACTTGACCGACCATGTCCGCATGTGAATACTAGCTATAGAAATATGTAAAGATCTGGTTGCTATCCGAGCATCCCACTCGCTGACACTGGGTGGAACGTACTCACCATTGTGGTGTTCAGTTATTATTCAATATAACATTAATGGTGCTGATTGCTAAAGAATACTGGCCACTAACAATTTATTTATTTAATGTTTTAATAATTGCCCAATGTTACGTAGATACATTAGATTGAACGAAGCTGGACACTTTTTTTGCAAATAAAAGTTGATCGGAATAAATATTTTTCTCATAAAATGTTCATAATGTCTCTGTAGTTTAGTGTGAGTATTTTATGGATGGTAATATCAAGTAATCTTACTTTTTTTTGTTCACCGATAGATAAATAGGAAAAAAAATATTTTGATAGAAAGCCGTCACTTTGTGGTTAAACATATTTAATGAAAATAAAACAATAACTTTGTTTATAACAAAATCAGTTTAATTTTGTATCCTGATGATGCTTGTGATAAGTGAAACCGGTCGGTCCTAGTAAAATAAAAAAAATTCTCGTGGTTATAAACAAAGTTATTGTTTTATTTTCATTAAAAAAAATAATGTTAACCTCAGTTAACGAACCATCAGTTAGGTGACACGGATGAAATTTATTACAAGCTTAATATATTATAACCGAAAGTGCAAAATCAATTTTTTTAACTGTTTGACACTGTATCGGACGTCACCGTCTCCCAGAATGTTACGACGGGATGTACATAGCCACCCTTTTTTGATGTATTCTGGGCGGTTTGTGAGAAACGTGCTCTCATCGACCGCTCAGGGAAATAATGACTGAAATAAAACGTCAGAGCAGTACGGCGGTGAGAGAGGGAGAAGGCCTTGTCGAATATGCGATAGGCACCGGCAGTCTGCGCTTGGTAGACCGCCATAAATAGCCTGCGAAAGCCAGTTTGCAGCAGTTAGCATTTGACCGCCTGCCCGACTAGACCTTCTCTCTGCCCACTGCTCGCTTCTCGACTTCTGACCTACCCGCCTTGTTTAACTCTGACCACTGCTTACCCCATCGAACTACTGCCTCGGACTGGATCCTATAAGCAGCTGCCTCGGACAAGGCCCGAAAAAGTCATTGTCGTCAGTACCGTTCCTGCACGCAGAGGGAATGGTAGGCGTGCTACCTTCCCCCCCAGCCCCGCTCCGTAGATTGGGATCAGCCGGCCTCATACAGTTCGTTTGTGTGCCAGATTACGTCTGGTACAGACACGTTCATACTAACATTTCAGACATGCTGCGAGGTCCTTACTGCCCATGCGCTGCAGCACAATTACCCTATGTCCAGGACCCAACTCCACAAAATATTCTTCAGGAGCACCACACCGCATTGACGTTTAATTTCTCCGCGTCGCCATGACTTATTTTAATATGTAAACCGCCTTCCATAATTTTTGCCAAAATCAACAATTTTCCAGAGTGGGTCTCGGTTATTCATATTTTTTTACATAGCTATTCCAACGCTACAGAGGCGCAATAACGATTCAATATAAGTAAGAGGATTGGTGTTGAAAAGAATGTATATACAGATGCCTATAGGGCTTTAAAAATAATTATAAATACTTAAGTGAAAACCTATTATTAGTTATTTTTTACATATATTTTCCATATAAAATAATAATTGTGAATTGTTGGTTTTTCAAATAAAAAAATAAATAAACAATACGGTAGAATAATATAGCAGAATAGGAGTAGGTACATTACTCAGACATTACAAAAATAATAGTAGAGACTTGAATGAATAAAATTAGTAACAAACGCCAAATGAACGACTTTTACAAATTTATTATTTTAGTATTCATTTATTCCTGAAGATGATAGCGTTGCTGTCGAAACATGTAGAAACATTTATATATTTTAAGTAAAGTGGTATATACAGAGTGTATTTTCAATTATATAATGACTTTTACAAAGTTACCAAATATGCTCAAAAACATTTTTTTATGATTGTTATCATATTTTTTCTGTGATATAAGGTTTTAGATGGAATTTAAAAAATAATTTACCCTTCTTAATTCCTAAACCCCATATCCCCAGCAACTCCCGATCACCAATATCCGCGCAGTACCTACTCACGAATGAGAAACGATAATATTTTACAGCTGAAAAATATTTTCAACAGCTGATAGCTTCATAGCGAAAGTGCAGAGATCTGTCAAATTTCCTTGGTTTAGCTACTATCGGGGCAGATTTTTTTTTTATAAATATGTGTTTAATATTAACCATAAGTGTAAGTAGGTAGTTTATAAATTTAGTTTATCATCGAATAAACTTTTTTACTTGATGTTAAGAGCAAATGAGATCATATTAACCTCGGCAAAATGAGTTCAAAAGACAAAGAAAGCAAGTCTTTTCAAGAGAAGCTGAGACAATTTTTTCGAGGAAGAGGTGGCACCGGTGAGTATTCTACACTTCAAGCAGTTATTAAAACACCACTTTTAAAGCTAGAAGCACCATTAATTAGATTAATGAACACTTGAATCGTTTAATTAATCAATTTCACATGAAATGTATCGTATTAATTGATTGTCTCATTTTACAGGTAGTATAAAAAGAGTAGATTTTGCAATTACACCGGAGTTGGAAAGAGAATTGAGTTCTGATACTCCAACACCTCAGAGATTAAAAGTTATTCGAGATCTTTGTGGCAATGTCTTAACAAATCACCTGGAAGATGTAAGTACTTATATGTGACAATTTATTTCGATTATTCCATGTAAACTTTCGAAAATTTGCACAAACTTGTATTTGTATAATTTTGATGGAAAATTTGTAGAAAAGATTCCCAGTATTTTTTCGTTTTTAGATGGTTTGAAACAGCTTTTACTGCTATTTACCAAAATTTATTAAATTATATAAATAATTAAATTCATTACTACTGCAACAATATTTTGGTTGATGACTTACCTCTGAACAATACTTCAATGTTTTGTTGAAATGTTAATTTATATTTCTGTAATAAATTTGTGTGTTTATTATCTCTTATAAAAGCTGCCTTAGTCTGAAGATAAATACAAAGGATTCTTTCATAAAGCGAATTTTATGAATATTGAATAGGGTTGGCAAAATTTTAACTTTATGAATATAGACTACGGGTTGTCAAACTTCTAACTTTGTGAATATAAACTAGGGGTTTGCAAAATTTTAACTTTATGAATATAGACTAGGGGTTGGCAAACTTCTAACTTTAGACTAGGGGCTGGCTAACTTTTAACTTTAAGAATATAGACTAGGGGCTGACCAACTTCTAAGTTTATGAATATAGACTAGGGGCTGACTAACTTCTAACTTTATGAATATAGACTAGGGGCTGGCTAACTTCTAACTTTATGAATATAGACTAGGGGTTGGCAAACTTCTAACTTTATGAATATAGACTAGGGGTTGGCAAACTTCTAACTTTAGACTAGGGGCTGGCTAACTTTTAACTTTATGAATATAGACTAGGGGCTGACCAACTTCTAAGTTTATGAATATAGACTAGGGGCTGACTAACTTCTAACTTTATGAATATAGACTAGGGGCTGGCTAACTTCTAACTTTATGAATATAGACTAGGGGTTGGCAAACTTCTAACTTTATGAATATAGACTAGGCGTTGGCAAACTTCTAACTTTATGAATATAGACTAGGGGTTGGCAAACTTCTAACTTTATGAATATAGACTAGGGGCTGGCTAACTTCTAACTTTATGAATATAGATTGGGGGTCGGCAAACTTCGAACTATATTAATATGGACTAGGGGCTGGCTAACTTCTAACTTTATGAATATAGATTGGGGGTCGGCAAACTTCGAACTATATTAATATAGACTAGGGGCTGGCTAACTTCTAACTTTATGAATATAGACTAGGGGTTGGCAAACTTCTAACTTTATGAATATAGACTAGGGGCTGGCTAACTTCTAACTTTATGAATATAGACTAGGGGCTGGCTAATTTCTAACTTTATGAATATAGACTAGGGTCTGGCTAACTTCTAACTTTATGAATATAGACTAGGGGCTGGCTAACTTCTCACTTTATGAATATAGACTAGGGGTTGGCAAACTTCTAACTTTATGAATATAGACTAGGGGCTGGCTAACTTCTAACTTTATGAATATAGACTAGGGGCTAGCTAACTTCTAACTTTATGAATGTAGATTGGGGGTCGGCAAACTTCGAACTATATTAATATAGACTAGGGGACGCCAAACTTCTAACTTTATGAAATGATTAAATTGAAAATTACACTTGTAACTGAAATTAGTAAGCAGAATGAATTGAATGCAGGTTAACATTTTTCGAAAAAAGTTTACCTCATATAAAAAATATAATAATAATATTATATTACCCATTAATATTTAATAAAACAAACACTTTGTTATAAACCACAAATTTATTGTATTTTTAGACCAACCGGTTTCGCTTAGAGCAAATATAATAACAAAAGAATAATACAGAGTTATCATATGTATAGTATCATATATATAGTATCGTATATATATTCTTTAATAATAATTGTATGATTTGTATAGGGCCGTTTTTGTGAAAAATCACCTCAAAGGCCCTTTAGTTAATATATTTGCCCTGACGAAGCTTGATCTAAGTGCAACCGGTTTGCGTAAAAATACAATAAACTTGTAGGTTATAACAAAGTGTTTGTTTTATTTAATATGATGTCAAATCACAAAGTGATTGCTTCTTATGAAAATATTAAAATTGCCTAGTTTAATCCTCTGTCTCGAATGTGTTATTTGTACAATGTGTTATTGAATGTGACTATATTAACATCTTTATAAAGAGTCTCGCATATTTTAAAAAGTAAATTAGCCATCTACTATCACATCATGGAGAATAGCGGTGTTTTTAGAAATGTTATAACTTCTTTTATTTTTTTCTTCTCTTTCTATGTCTTATATTATGCTTTATGTTTTGTCTCTTATTTCTCTGTATTGTTTAGCATCTCTACCGGGTGATAACTAAACCGTAAACTATGCATCCTGTCAATATTTTATACTGGATTATTAGCACTTACTCACTTCCCAATGTTAATTTCATAAATATAATCGTGTTAATACTCCGTAAATGTTCCAAAGTAATAAATAAATAAATTATCTAGATTTATTTTACATACTTAATTTTGAAAAAAAAAATATTGACTTTAGCTTACTGCGACTATACTGTAGTAGAAATTAACTAGGGATGTAACAATACCAATACAGAAACTGATATAGCCAATTTGTCTTTGTAGAAAAAGATTAAAATTAAATTAAATGAATAAGAAATATTTCTTATACATTTGTTTAAAAATGGCACCACAAAGTATCTTTACATCTATTGAAGAAGTAAAATTAAATTGTTCAAAGATGATTTTTTATGTTCATGTTTAAACAAATAGCCATCTACTAAATAATCAAATTATTTTTACTTATACTCCAATTTTAGACATATTTCTGTTCACCTCCCACTCTCCCTCCCCTCTAACAATCCACCACCTTACTTGACGTTCTCTTACCTTCTTTGTCTTTCATGGTTACTTTTATTATATACATACTTTTCTTTTCCCATCATCTACATAATTATGTATATTGTATTGTTATATTGTTGTCTCCCTCTTAATATTGTATCTATCTTTTCCTCATTTTTCCAACTATATATCCATGCACGCTCCTTTTATTCAATTAGTATATTTTAAGTCCTAAAGATGATTCAGTCCAATGGAAACTAGTCGACGTATTTATACAAAAATATAAGTGGATTCAAACAAAGTGTCTTTTCATTTAATTCTTAATAAAAAAATGAAAACGTTCTCTTTTAATTTATTTGATTTTGTTTGAGACTTCTAACATCTTAAAGATGGCCAAGATTGCCCTTAACCTTTCGAAAGTCAGGATTTTCCGCCGAGAAATCCCAATAAACCAGAGTTTTTTCCGCATTTGCCGCGCCGTACTACAATTGAGTCTAATTTCTGGTTAATTTGGCTAATTTGCTAATTTAATTTAATTTGTAAAATGATGCAATTTTGTAAATAGTACCGTCTTACCAGATAATGTGTTTACGCATTTATGAAAATTGTATGTATATATATTATAAGTAGTTTCCCCAGAATAGCTTCATATATTTAGAGAAATGATTTTTTCTGTCTCATGTTACAAAAAATAGAAATATAAGTTTTGGTATATTTTCCATAAAGTTAAATAAGTGCCCTTCATAATAAAAGGAAAATAATATGAGGTTTTTCTGTAAATAAGTACAGTAATATGACTTTGAAAGTGGGAAATATTTTTCATGGTGACAGGATATCATTTATTCTTTCTGTTGGCACGCGGAACGCGTGTGACAAATGAGAAGCGAGAATATTTTAAACATAGTATTATTCATTTGCCAATCCAACAAAATTTATTTGAGTATTGTACAAACATATTTAACATCTAGTGTGCCGTAATTGCCCATTGGATATTCAAAATTTGTATATGTCGTATCCGATCGGCAATCCGATCTCTGAATATAAATAGCTATTTTAAGAAAACTTCTTATGATAGATATATATATTTTTTAAATATTATATAAACACATTATCTGGTAAGACAGTACATTTTACAAAAAACATAATTTTGTAAAAAACATGACAGTTATTACGAAAATAGACTCAAATAGGCGCAAATTTACCCTCGCCACACTACTGAAGCAAGGCTCAAAATCTTATTAACCGCCCACCCCCCTCCAAATCACCACTCCCACTACCCTCACCTAATGGTGACTAATTTTTTCTGTACTTGTTTAATTTAAGTTAGTTTTAAGAACGCTAGTGAATGACACAGTTGTGTCGAAACCGGTAGCGAAATTAATAAAGTAAAAGTAGCAAAAGTACATAGTAAATAAAACTTCAAAACAAAATGTCTAGAAATTGCTACATATTGAATGCCGAAAAAATACAAAATTCATCATTACAATGGGTGGATATGTTTAATATTTTGTAGTAAGTAATAAATTTACAGACGAACATCCACAGTGAGTATGTCAGAGTAGATAAATGAGTTCGTGAGTACATGTTTGTATTGTAACAGCGATACATTCCATGTATCTGTGATATGCGCATATATATTACCAAAGTTTTGAATTCTAGCGACGGAGTGTTAAAATGTGTGGCTGTTGCAGTATTATTGCAATAGAACGGTAATGATAATCTTGTGTTTCTGGCCGGAACATGAATGTTTATTGGTTGAATTAAATCAGGGTTGTCAATTTTTTTTATGTAAGATTTTAAATAAGAATTTTTTTGCATTTCTTTGGCATTAACTATGTAACAATTTGTAGACATTTTGTTTGAAAAGTTTTATTCACTATGTACTTTTGTTACTTGAATTTATTAAATGGAATATACACTTTAGAATGCAATGAATGTGACGCACGGTATGTAGGTATGACTACTAGAAATTTTCAAAGTAGAATCAGAGAACATAAACTCTGTTTACGAAGTACATAATAACTATTCCGAATTTGCGAAGCATTTACTAGAGACAGGCCATAGCTTCAATAAAGAAAAAACCGAGTTTAAACATTCAAATATTAATAAATATTTTAAATTGTGCGCTTTAGATATAAACAAAAAAAATTAAATCTAAAATTAATTTAGTATTAATAGCAACCTGTTAATCACCTTTGTTAACCACGTTTCCTAGAAATTTTGACTCCTCCCCTGCCCTCTACCCCTCTCCAAACCTCCACTCCAACTACCCTCACCCAATGGTGACTAATTGTTTCTGTACTTGTTTAATTTAAGTTTATTTTAAGAATGCTAGCGAATGACACGGATATGTCGAAACCGATAGCAAAATAATAAATTCAAGTAACAAAAGTACATAGTGAATAAAACTTATAAACAAAATGTTTGAATGTGAGAACACTAATAGATCGAAAATAATTCTTCTATCACTCAAATTTAATAAATTCATTAACCGTAACAGATAGGTGTAGTTTAATTGTTCTCTTGGTATATTTAGTTTATAATTCCTAAATCTTTGGAATTTGTTTTGAACTCTTTCTATTGTGTGGGAATATGTGTTGTAGTTTGGAGAATATACAGTCGAGTTGTATTGAACCTGACTCCTCACTAGTGATGTGTATAGAAGTTTTATTGCTTTAATGTTCTTAAAATCTTTTACCACTCTCAGTACAAAACCTAACATTTTTAAGCCCTCCTTTGAAATATTTTGAATGTGTGGTATGAAGCTAAGTTTAGTGTCAAAAGTTACACCTATGTCATTTATTTCAGAAACAGATTCAGGAATGATAATATTAATTTTGTAATTAAAGAAAAATGTTTTTTATATTTTTTATTTAAATTTTTTTTTTGTTTTTATAGTTTGTGAAACACATTAAAATCTAGATTCATCTTTAAGTCACAGTATATAATACATTATGAAGCTGCAAAATTTCAAAGTCCATTTTCCCAGTTTGACATATTTTGATTTGACAGATTTTTTTAGTGGGGTGCAATATCATATATCTTCATCTTCCAACTAACCTTTTTTATGCTCTTTTTATATGTACTTCTCTGTTTTATGAGCAATAAAGAGCAATTTTGTAATCTATTGAGATATAGTGCATCCACTGGTTGTATCGGCATCGACATCGCCGATAGTTAACTACAGTATTGATTGGCAAAACTATTAATCTATAAATTTGAACATGTAGCAAAAGGCGGTGGAGAAGCTATGGCTGCTGACCCGGGATCTGCTGCACCCCGACCAGCCCAAGGAGTGCCGCCACACGGTGCTGCTGTTCCTGCGCAGCCTTATCCAGGGCCAGTACGACCTGCTGACCATCACGCGGGCGCAGTTCTTCCGCCTCATCAAGGAGCACGACCACCACGAGGACACGCAACACCGGCTGGAGATCCTGCAGACCCTCACCGATAGCGGGAAGGATATTAAATATTTTGAGGATGAGGTGAGATCTTTTAATGTTTAGTTCTGTTTACTAAAAGGAATTCCAGCGATTATTTATTTATTAATGTTGCGTGTGATTCTACGTAGTCGCCTGATTTTATTTCTTCTTTTGCAGCATAATATGATTTATATGCACTTTTCGTAGTGCTGATGAATGAGGAAAGGGATGGAACAAACATTTTTTGTTGTTGTTTAAGCCTTTGGGGTTACGTTAATCTGCTGCATTAGCATAAATCTAGAAAAATTGGAAAAGGTTTGTGTGTATTACTACGATAATCACCAAGGTTAATCATTTATTAAGACCATTAATCGAATAGCGACACCATGGATTGTTGAGTCTTCCAATTTACAGGACTAACTTGTCATTGGTCATGCCAGTTGGGAGAGCTGGTCTCTCTTCTGAACAAAATCTCCTTGGATGTTGACATATTTAATGTGTCTGTGGGTAAGTCCAAAATGGATAATCTTGCTATTTTTAGTTGTACCAACTAATTATGAAGTAAACCCATATCTTCTAAAACATGTAGGTTTGGTTTTCAAGTACTTAAAAAAAAACAAAAAGTTATCCTAATAAATAAACGGAATTTGAAAGTGTGTGAAACCCCTATTTTTCTCACTGTAGTTAAATAATAAGTTTTTACAATTACATATTTGTCATAATAATTGTAAAAATCCTAGCTTGATTTGTTTTGAAGCAGTGGCATCCAGGGACGGCTTCGATTCTGAAGGACAAAGGTTGAAAATTTATTTTGGATACATAAATATAAATACATTATGATTTTCTATCTTAGCCCTCTCGTATTAACCCTTTTACTGGTGAATATGCAGCCTGCAATCTTATTTTTTTTGTGCGGAGTTTATTTCAGAATTAATAGTATTTATTTAAATTGAATTAAAGTCTTACCTCTATATCAGACAGTCTCCATGATTGAGTGGTTACGATCTTTGGCTACGAATCCAGAGGTCGCGGTCTCAAATCCAGGCGTGCGCAAGTAAATTTTATTTGATTAAATTGAGATATTTCACAATTTATTCACTTAAAATAATATATAGTATTTTTATATACTGTCGGTATCGCCCCGGTGAAAGATCACCATTCAGAATCAAAACGTTGCTTGAAATGCAAGCCGTGTTTGGTGACCAGATCTAAATATTATATATAAGAAGCTCAAATTAATATTTTTTATGATATGAAATCAAACGTAAAGAATACTTTAAAACATTGAAATTATTTTTTGCTTAAATAAGTGAACAACTATTTAAAATAAACCGTTTATATTTAAAGGGCTATAGATAGGATCCGCACTGGTGGCATGGCGCTGGCTCCCGTCTATGGATGTTTTCCATAGTTAAAGGGTTAAAGAAGTCACCGGCTGCCACCATTAAATAAAAATGTACAATTTGTTTTCTTTAACATTGATAATTTTATCTATTTTTAAGAATTTATAAAAAATACATGGATGTAAAAAGTTTCATCACGATAAATTGTTAATAGATTCATAAAATATCATCAGTTCAAAGGTAAAATTCATTAATTGCCATTTTACTATTACAGCAATTTACAAGCGTGTGCTGACAATCTTATCACAACACTTACTTATTTAAAAAAATTTATATCTCAACAAAACGGTTAGTACACAATAACAGAGAGAAATGATAACAACGATGATGACAACGTGTTGTCGGAATGTTAAATACATATTGCGACAATTTTCCGTATTGTAAAAAAACATTGATAATGTTTGTTTCTTTTCCAGATAGGAAAGTTCATGTTGCAATGGATGCCGACCATCACCAGTCCCGATCTGATTCAAGACTTCCTCGCGGTCCTCGTGAACCTTATCAAATTCAATGCAGCTTATTTATATGAAGAGGTTATATCGGGTTTTGTAAAGTGAGTATTTGTTATTTTTCCAGATTGGAGTTTACGGTAAAATTTCTCTATGGTTTTTTAAGGGATCCTAAAAATAAAACTGTAGTTTTTATTAAAGAAAGCAATAGGTTACATATTGGCTCTTCCCACCATTTATTAGAAGCAATAAAACATTCACATTCACTTTTCTCTGAATAAACCCCATTCATCATCATTGAGATATGTCACGTTCACTGTTGGATTAAAGCTTCTCCAAGGTGTTTACACTCTTGTGAAGCTGAATACAGTGGGAGGGAGGGAAGGAGAACGACAGGAGGGAGGTTAAGTATTTGGGTATTTAAATTTGGTCTCGATGGATTACAGCATAACCAAAGACATTTCACACATCAATACAACAACTCACTTACTAGTTCATATTATTTTAGCTCCGCCTAAAAGTTTATTTAAAGTGATTATATAAAAAAATCGGGAAGCTACCTATAGTGTGTCCTGTTTGGGTATAAGTCCTAACATATTTAAAATTCACAAAAAAGTGATCTTACATAGTTTACTAGTAAAAGTTTAAAAGTAAATATAAATTTGAAAGTTTTAACGTGTATCAAGGTCGGTAGTAAATAAATACTATCCAGAATGCATTGCCGTGTATGCCCCGAAGTGATTCTCTCTGACGACTCGACATTTGTGTTCTCGGCATGCAAAGGCACCTACCATCTAGCCTGTGGAGGGATAACGGAGAATACCTACCGTAGACTTTCTCAAGAACGTCGAACACAACTGAAGTGCAAGCAATGTAAAAGGGACACGAAATCGACCGCTATTGGCACTACTATATCGACGGAGACATCCAGCGATAATACACCTTTGGAGCCGTTCAAAAAAAATATGGCCAACAAAACACCATCGTCTTTGTCCGCCGCTCAGACGCCGACGAATCTAGAAGACCTTCAGGATTTAGTCATGAACAAAACTAACAACTTGGAAAAAAAACAAGATGAAATCATGGAACAAAATAATAAAATACTTGAAAGTATTCAATTCATGAGTGCGCAGTACGAGGACTTACTGACCAGAATCCGCGAGGTTGAGCTCCACAATGATGAGCTATCAACAAAGAACTCAGCTTTGGAAGCCAGAATTGTGGTGCTCGAAATGGCGCAGAATTCCAAGAACGAACCGTCAAGGCCAATAATTTGGAGATTAGAGGTATCCCAGAAACCGAAGGCGAAATTTTGAAAGACATTGTTTTTAACATTTGTCAAACAACCGGTTCTCCCATTCGACTAAATGACCTCGATGCTGTTTATCGATCAGCAAAAAAAAATAACCAGAAGAAACTGAGATCAATTATCATGAAATTAAAGTCTAATCTCGCAAGAAATCAACTTTTGTCTGATGTGAAAACATTCAACAAAAAATAATCCCAATAGAGAAGACAAACGAACATCGGTATCGCCGGCCCCCGCTTGGCGATCTATGTTTCAGAACAACTGACATTTCGTACTAACCATCTATATTTCAAAACCCGGCAAGTGGCTAAAGACAAAAAATACAGATTTACCTGGATTAAAGCGGGACAAATATATGTTCGGAAGGATGAAGGAACAAAGGCAATTACGATATCGAATGAATCCAATTTGGCATCGCTATAAGTTTGTATTATTCGAACTAAATACACTCTCGAGGTATGTCTTGTCTCGCTCATCTACATGTGTTATTATAATATGCTACCGTTTCCGCAATTCCAACTCCAATACTTATTCTTTTTGCAATCACATATGTGGGACTACTATGGTTATATATGTTTTTATATATACTCCTGTACTGTGTTATACCTACTTTGGAAGTGAATCCATAAATTCTGTAACATTTATTGGGTCAACGTTCATTGGAGTATTTTTATTATCCAATTAACATGTGATATTTATAATGATACCGGTATAACTTGTACCATGAATGTGATAGACGATCTTAAATGTTTAAATAATTATTTTTGGGATTCTTATAATTTAAAAATAATTCATCTAAATACCAGAAGTATTTCATCAAACATTGATGATTTCTTGATCAATTTACTTATACTTTCGATGTCATAATATTATCGGAATGTTGGATCCATAAAGATTATACCTCTAAAATTATAAACACTTACACAGAATATCACACAACTATAAATATTAATAGATCTAGCGGGATTGTCGTTTACATAAGGGACAGAATTAAAGCGCAAGTCGACGAAATTGTATTATCGCAAGCAAACTGTCTAAAAATTGTACTTAATAATTATTTATGTGTTTTTGCAATTTATAGATCACCATCTTTTCAAAACATCGACACTTTTTTGAATTCGCTTCAATCAACCATCAACAGTTCTAAAAAATTTACACGTCAAATCATTATAGGCGATCTCAATATTAATACTATTCCTCAATATCATTAACAAGCAAATGATTATTTATGTATTCTTACTGAAAACGGCTTTATTCAAACAATCAACCCCGCCACTCGTGTACAGGGTGCGAATAAATCCTGTTTAGACCACATTTATATGGTCATTTTTATTGAAGTTATTCATTGACTCATTTGTTATCCACACATCGATTTCGGATCACTATACTACAGCCCTCTGCCTCAAAGTTAAACCTCCCCAACTGCTAAAATTAAATACGTCCCTCGAACAAACTACACTAATTTACTTGAGGACTTGCGTTCAGAAAACTGGCAAAACGTATTTGACCAAATTGACACGAACATTGCGATGAAGGAATTCACTAGTAAACTACATACATATATATCTAAAAATACTAGCAAGAAACGCATATCAAACAGCCAGTTTAAACTCACCCCTGGATCTCTCCTGGCCTTGTTAAATCTATCCACAGAAGAAACCAAATTCATGAAAAGGCGAAAAGGTATCAAGATAATATTTTAGTACTAGCTCATTACAAAAAATACAGGAATTTATGTACAAAATTAATTAAATTTACGAAGGAAAATTACTATAAAAAGTTCATTTACAAAAATACATACTCTCCAAAACGTTTGTGGGAAGCATTTCGTGATATTGGTAAAACAAAAAACAGTAAGTCTTCCGAAATTAAAACATTGAACATCAATAACATAGACTCTTCAAATCCCAAAAATATGGCGAATTTTGTTAATGAGTATTACAGGTCAGTGGGTGCCACGCTTGCAAAAAAAAATTATTTTAAAATGTAATAAAACTGAAACCGAACTAGCCAACTTAATCACCTCTAATCTCGAGCATAAAATAGAAAATATCCAAACAACATCAAACGAAGTTTTAAAACTAATCGACGACCTAAAGACATCGAATGCTTGTGGACCAGATAAAATCTCAACAAATCTGCTTAAAGTAATAAAATCATCCATAGCACCTCTGATTGCGTTCATTTCTAATCTAAGTTTCCAATCGGGCATATTCCCTGATCATTTAAAACACTCAATTATTACATTGATTCACAAAAACGGAGATAAGTCGCAGATTCAAAATTACCGGCCAATATCTCTGCTAAACTCGGTCTCAAAAATCATTGAAAAAATTGTTAAGAACCGTCTCACCCTTTACCATGAAGATAATAATATACTTTCTAAGAGACAATATGGCTTCCGACCAGGATTAGGTACCGAAAATGCTATTACTAAACTGACGAAAATCATCTCCAATAATATCGACGGAGGAATTAAGTGCATCGCGATCTTCCTGGATTTAGCTAAAGCTTTTGACACCATCTCGCATAAAATTCTTTTGAAAAAACTACAGCTAATAGGTATACACGGACAACTATTTAAATGGCTGGGTAGCTACTTAGAAAACAGAAGCCAAAGAGTTAATATCAATGATACTCTAAGCGAACCAGCCAATATTGGATTTGGTGTACCCCAAGGAAGTGCTCTAGGGCCTATTTTGTTCAATATATACATCAATAACCTATGTAACAGTAACCTTGCCGATCACATCATCACCTTTGCTGATGATACAGTATTGATTTATGAAGGCAAAACCTGGAACAAAGTTCATAGTAAAGCAGAAATCGGTATAAGCAAGGTTATGCAATGGTTAGACAATAACCTCCTTACTCTCAATACGGATAAAACTAAATTCATACGTTTCAGTGCAACGCAAGCGGGACAACCCAAAGATGTGCTAAATATTACTGCTCACCTATGCAATGAAATAAATACTTGTACGTGCAATAACTTAGAATGCGTGGATAGTGTAAAATATTTAGGAATCATTATTGATAAATTCCTAAGATGGGAAGAACACATCATCTCAATTGCCACAAAAGTCAGAAAACTCACTCACCTTTTCATAACTATTAGAAACATTCTAAACGTAAAAGATCTAAAATCAATATATTATGCAATGTGTAATTCTTTACTTGAATATGCATCCTTAGGATGGGGCGGTTGTGCCAAAACAATTTTGGACCCACTGGCAAAAGCGCAAAAATCCCTAATAAGAGTCATCCTTAATAAACCCTTCAGGTACCCCAGTGATGAATTATTCAAAGAAATGCAAGTTCTTGATGTCAGACAACTGTATATCAGGAAAATTGTATTACACACACATAAACAACGTCACCAGTACCAATCTATTGATCACTATCACGACACCAGACAATCAAGAAGTAATCCAATAGTTTCAATAAAAACCATGATATCCCTTGCTCAAAGACAATTTTCA
>JAHDVE020006623.1:0-25389 GCA_022606495.2 Halesus radiatus
TTTGATATGTAAATATGATTACGTAAATAAAAATATGGAAACAAAACATTTAAAAGAAAAACGTATTTCGGGTCGATATTTTAAATTGTGTACGGAAAATTTGTGTGCCAACGTAAATTGGTCGCTTATAATTTAATTTAAAGATCACCATAATGCTTATTGTATAATTTTTATTTTATATGACATTATGTCATCAAAGCAGACGAAGTAAAACTTTTTTTTTTAAATCACCGTTAGCCCCCAAATAATCGTATAAGGTGCCCCTAAAATCGCGAAAAATCAATATCTTTAATGGCTTATATTTCATAATGTAAAACAAAAACAAAAACAAAAAAATTACTTCCAATCCATACTAGATATTTACTATACTTTTTGATGAAAAAAATCATTAGGTTTAAAATTAAGTTTTGTATGAAACAAGCCTTTCAGCCGTTCCTCTTAAGTTTAAATTCATGTTCCTTACTCCAGCTACCACCCAATATAAAAAAAAATGATTAGACTTAAAAACCAATATTGCAACACCCAGATGTTACGCTATTGATTTGGTGTTTTTTGGCTGTGGTTTCAATCGTGTTTCAATAGATGTACTCGTATGCCAATGTGTGCGTATTCCTGTGCGTGTTTGTTTATCGATGTTGAAGCGTTATTAAACTTTATTCATTTAATGTATCCAATGTCATTATAGAATGTAAATTTGTAATGAGTTTCAACGTATCATGAATATTGCGAACGTAGATAACAAATTAATTGTTATTCATAACAATACCGACGTAATTGTAAAATTGTTTCCACACTCGAGTGTAGTCGGTGAAAATATTGGCCTGATGAATTATTTTACTATATTTTACAATTAAACTTTTTAGTTATTTTGACTGAGCCAAATTGCTTTTATTCAAATTTGTCTTCAATCAGACGTCCATACTGTACCCATGCTCCTATTCACACATTTTTTTTGAGTTTAACAAGTAGTAAGTATTACTTGAGATGAGGCGAAGCATTCTATCATTTTCTTTATCATAGAATTCACAATAATCTGAATATTGAACATGAACACCAAGCCTCTATTTTTTATTTATTATTTATAAAAAAAAAATAAGGAACTCCAGTCCATTTTTTTATTATTTTTTTTATTAATGTTGACATACTAACTTAATTTTCTTTTTTTTTTTTCTAAAGTTCGTTTTCATGGTTAAAATAATTGTTAAAGTTTCAATTTTTTAAAGCTCACCAAAACGCACGAAATCTATGGCTTGTTGGGTGTGACGCCACACTAGCAGTCGGATTAGCGGTTCAATGGGCGGTAATCGATATTGTATGGATTCCATATAAAACTTCGAGAACTTTAAACTCAAATTTAACTGCTTTTAATTAAAGAAAACATTGTTGAATATCATCGTCTCGTTACTAATGTAAGTGAATCCGCGACTAATTAACAATTTATCAGCGTTCAAAGAAAGTCCATAGCTCACTTTTTAAGAACTAGCTTAAAATCAGAATCGCTTGCGTTAATAGCCTCTTTCATTTTTCAAATTTAGTATGTATTTATAGTTTTAATATCAGTTGATGCCGTGATATGATTACAAAGAATATTATTAAAAATACTTGCGCTTGTTTCAGCACATGTGGATTGTAATACGAGAAGCCAGTTTTCCTTTGTTATTTTTTTACTTAATTTATTATGATTTTGTGTTTTTTTTTTATTTTATGAAGTGCATTCTGAATTTTTATTATTCTTAATATTAATTAGTTGTATACAGCATGTATATATATCAAAAACTGTGAAACAAAAATACTTCAAAGATAGTTAATTTCAATTTCGGATGGGAATGCGTTAACTCGCAGTATAATCACTCGAAAATGGCTACACATTACAGCCACGACTATATCAAATTATTCTGAAACTTCAAACCAACAAACGTAAACATTTATTACAATAAATAATACTGAAAATAAATAAGGAATCTATAAATTATAATCAGCGAATTAGCAAAGAAATGCACCAAATTAATAACACCTGAGCATGGATTCACGAAAATTTTGACAATTTCTTATTTCTATTGTTCATGGACTGAGCCTGTGATAGACCGAGAGCAAAAGATGGGTCTCTGACCCTCCACGGAAAAGAGAATGTATAAACTTCACTAAAAAACCTTCAGCGAGTAAAGGTTTCTAGTGATTTTTACAATGATCCATGCCAATTTACATTGCTTGTGCGTATATTGAATCTCTAAATCCTAACTCCACGTGTGCATATTGGTTATCGTCTAATCTAAATCTACCTACAAAATAGATTGGGATCTATTGGCCTATTATAAAAAGACGTGGTATCTCGTTTACTACTTGTATTGCTATAGTTGAAATATAAGCATTTTTTGCTTGTTATTTAAATGAAATTATCTTATTTTTCTCTTTTAAAAGTGCTATTTTTTTATGATTAGCAACAAAGATTTAATTGAGATAATTTAACAATGTTGCTGATTTGTTCTAGTGGCCATAAATAGATAACATTTGTATTTAAAATTACATTAAAGAAAAGAAAAAATCTAAAACGGTTTATAAATTTAATGTATTCATCTAGTGAGTTTGAATGCCTTTTTCCGGGTATTCTCTCTATTCATGGCAAAGATACCCTAGTTAGACGACACGCAGATTAATTTTAATTAAAAATATAGAAGTGTCCTGTTCATTGCCATTTCCTTTTTCAATTATGTCGGAGGTCGAACAACCGATGAACAAATCTCGTGATTTAAAGGCGCACGAGACGATCCGAGAGGGCCCTAAAACCCGCCGGATCGATGTGGTAATCAAGTTAACAGAAACACGTGACAGCGAGGGATCGCAGCAAAAAATATGGAAGCAGTTAAGATGCCCTCATTCGGCAGTGGATTGACTGTGGTTGGGGGAATATATTTATTTGATTTTCCTTATTTTCATGAGCATTATATATGAGATAGACGTCTCGCTTCTGAGACTAATGAAGCACTATACAATGCGGATCCCAAAATCCACTCTCATGTGACAGCAATGGCAACACAACGCATTTCGGAAATAATATACGCTCGCAAGCGTTGTTTGTATAAGTATAGATATATGTATCATTTTTTGTAGCATAGCATAGCATGAACATAGAAAATCAAAACATTACGTTAACTCGCAAACACACCAAATTTATAACATTTCCTTAATATCCTTTGAACTTACTACTTTGCCTTGAAAAACAGGAACCCTGTCAAATTCTTTTACATGGTTTATGAGTTCATAAAAATGTTGAGTTCTTTAAAAAAAACGTTATTTTAGGTTCCTGACAAAGAGGTTTTCGGGAGCCAATGTGTCAGTAATTTAAGGTAGTTTTTCATTTTCTCGTGGGGTAGCCATGAATTCCTCAATTAAACTATAAATTCTTTATTGTTTTTTTTTTTTGCTCCAATGCTATTGCTTTATATGGAGGTTATGTATGACTGCCTGTTTAATTGTTTTTAACGACTTTGAGTTCAATGGAACATATTCGTTTTGTTAACCACTCGGGTTTAGATAAAACAGTATCATTTCAGTTACAAACATCCGTCAGATTATGGATTTATTTAAAAATATTCCCGCTTGATATTCAATTTCAAATAAATTCGCTGCTTTTAAACGTATTCCAAAATGATAATGTTTTTGAAACCAGATGAAAGAGTCTTTCAGATTTAGATATTACAAATGGACATATACAATTAAAGCAGTGTAAGAGAGATAAGGCGCTGTGTATTTTCATTGTATCTTTTGGGGCAAGAATCAAAAGGTACACAGTCAATACCTACATCAGTTTCCATCCAAATCTACATGGAAGGTTTTTTTCTTGTGTACTATCTCTTTAGATAATAGTAATTGAAAGAGAGGATTCTAAAAACTTGTAAAATATAATTTAGAACGATGAATCCCCAGAGAAAGTGGATAGGTTTGTGTTTTGGGAAGAAGCAGGAAGAGTGATTTTCCCAGAAGGGTGAATGCAATAATCGCAATTAAAAGGGTATCAAGAGAAGCTGGACTAACACTTTTGTTGAAAAATTGAGCTTTTATTGCAACTCAGCTGTACGACAAGGAGCCGTGAAACTCATCGAAGAAGTGCAAAAATGGCCTAAATGCAATATAATTTAGATCCCGGAATCATCTGTTTGCTAATATCACGAACGACCTTAATGCAAATGAGAAGATTCCGAAAAGATTGCATGGCCGATGTAAGCGAATTGAAGATTAAGAAATGGATGATTAGATGAATTGTGTGGATGGAGAAAGGAGTTTAGGAGAAAATATGTGTGGGTTACTATATGTAAGAAGAAGTCAAATAAAAAAAATCAAACAGTTGAGGTGTGTCGTATCAAAAATCTGAAAAACCGAAATCATTTTACGATGTGAATGAAACAAGAATATCTGCGAAGACAATCATCCTCACTTCCTATTCCTGTAGATAAACAACGCTGTGGTTGGCTAATTAATTATACGCTGTAAACTCAGTTGATGAACAACTCATTGCTCTACGGTTATGAAAAATGCCACCACATGAGAACCCGAAGATGAATACGATCTGCCTAAGAAAATTCTGAAACCAGAACCTCAGCATATCGTACTTTCTTACAAGAAGCTGAACCCTTTTGATTTTAAAATACTAAATATTAATTTATCAATGTTCCTTACCATAATTTTAATTTGATTTTGTAAAGTTCAATAAATATAACAAAACATCACTACACCTATAAATAAGTGGATGCATTATCAGAACGTTTTATGACACGATTTACTCGGCACGATATCTTTTAAATGTGTCAGAAAGGGTTTTGATTATATTACGGTATTCTCATACCGCCCTATAGTCCGATCTGCCCGAAGACATTGGGAATATTTGGAGTATTTTGTGAGGCTGGGCGAGTGAGGAAAGAGAAAGAAATGAAAAAGAGGATGGTTGGGAAGTAACTTGCCATTCAGATCTGGTCACTAAACACAGCTATTATCATTTCAAGTAACATTTCGATTCGGAATGCTGGTCTTTCACCAGATCGATACTGAGAGTATCTACGGCAGAATCTATTATCGAGTAGTATTCGGCAATCTCAGGTATGTTATAGTTTTCGTAATCCTCAACAAACCCCACAATCAAAATTGAAAAATACACACGATATGTACGGGGACGGCCCGTACTAATGTGCAACGTACCCCAAAATATTTTAAAGACTATTGTCAATCAATAAAGCACATACATAAAATTACAATTTGCCGGCCGCACCATATGAAAACATGATATATCTCAAGCAGTGTACTGTAGCAATCTGGATGCCATAGCAAGTATTGAGGGGGTGTGATTTAATTTTCGCACAACCAACGTTCGCATTTTGTATGGGAATAGAGGGAGACATGCAAAACAGGTTGGATATTTCATCAAATTTCTATAGAAAATTTTCTTCATTTTGCGCAAAGCACCTTCATTTCTCGGAAGTATCGGAAGTAAGTTAAATGTGGTCGTAGGTAGGATTTTATTGTTTTTTAACATTATTTTAACTTTTTGTCAGTTGCTATTAGTGGAGGGCCTTTTCGTCTCCATGTATTCGGTTTTCGTACGCTCTCTGTAACGGTCGGTCGATAGACAGCTTGCAATCAAGTAAACATTACATGTGGAATATTGATTTGATTTCACCAATAGAGTTTTAAGCGAAAGTGTAAAAATAGCGCATATAATATTTTACACCATTTCCACGACTTGGTTGTGAAAGGACTTTGTTGAGTTTTAATAAACACAATGTCACAAAAAAAATAGTTGTCTATAGCTCTATAGCTATAGTATAGTGAAGTGTCATTAAACTGTTTATTTAGATTAGATATTTTCACCATCGATATGACACCAAAGATCGTGGGATGAATTTCATCTATAAAAAAAGGTACCTACATACGATTTTTTTTTTATTGATCAAATATAAGTCACCGGCCACCACTCGATATGTACAAGGTAATCACTTTTTGACACCAAACATTCTCCAACTCAGCATGAAATATCTCCCTTTAGTATTCTGCAATCTCGGGTTCGATCGCTTCCATACAATTTCGGGATGTTTTGTATCGCTAAGCGTTGTTATTGAACACAATGAAGCGTAAAATTTGCATGACAAAATGTGTTTTCCTTCCTTTGAGGGAGTCATATCCGACGCAGGGAAATAGACCCGCCCCCGGGTAAATCCTGCTTGACACTTGTAAATAATCTTTCCGCGAGTAATTATTGCAAAGGGATCCCTCGGATTATACGCTGGGAGATTTATTACATTATTTCCAGCTCGTGCTTGCTATAATGTAAATTAGGTAATCAATTATAAAGAAATACACGACGTCACGTAAATGATGAGTAATTTATTAACAAAATTAAAAAGGTGGAGGTTATATTTGAAATAGGTTTTACGCGTAAAATACTACGTGGAAAAATAGAGCATTTTAATTTACGTGAAACTTAAAAATTCAGGATACTATTTTTTTGCAAGTACCTATTTAATTGGCTGGTTCAATGTTTATATTATATTATGATAGGAATAACTGAGATTTAATTTCGAGAAAATTTTGTACCAGGAATGCTTTTTTTCATTGGGTCACCGCACAAGAATTCTGACTGACCGGAGCCAGTGTGACTCCTGCATCCTCAATTTAAGTCAATTGTGAGGTTGAAAGAAGAGAAGAAAGGAAAAAGACGGTAAGAGGAAGGTTGGAAAATACCTGGCTCTTCAGATCTGGTTACTAAATACTAAATACGATTATTGCCATTTCAAGCTACGTTTAGATATTGAGTAGTGGTCTTAAACCAAGGCGAGGCTGAAAGAAATTTTATTTTTTATCTTTTGCTCACGCCGGGCTTCGAACCGCGACCTCGGCATCCGGAAACAATAAACTTTCCGCTCTTTCACAGAAGCAGTCTACCCGGTTTCGCACGAATGTAAGCACCTTTTTTTTCTAAGTCGGCAATTAAAAATTTGGAAAATATTATGATATCTACATGTTTTCTTGATATAGTGAAGTAAATATGTCAAGCTTCATGGCTCGTGATGGAAAATACGTAACGAACTTATAATGTCGGAAAATTCGGAGTATGTTGTTGCTTTTGAAAAAGGTTTCCGCTCTAATTATAAAATTGTTCATTAATAACTAATCTATAACTTTTTAATTCTTAACTTCAGCAATTCATATCATATAAAAAAAATTTATCACAAATTATTATGTCGTTATTAATAAATATTTTAAGCGCTGTCACGAAAAATGGAAAATAAAAATCAGTTAAATTGTTCAGTCAACTTTGGTTAAATAATGCTTAAAACGTTAGCAGATATAATTTTTAATTCCCCTCTTTTACTATGAAACCATGTCGCGTGATCTTTCATTACTTGTATCATTTTTATTTCCTGAATAATGAAAACGTTGCTAGCCCTTTACCAGATAATAAGTGTGTTTAAGTGCGCCATAACCCGAGAATATACGGCACATCGTATATTAGATTACTACTTAGGAGGTCCTGCTAAGGATACGACCTTACATTTTGAGCTCGATCTTTGAGTGAACTTTGAACTCGTGCCTGGAAGCCGTAAGATAATTTTCAAAAATAAGGTTAGGCCGAAATCTCTTCTAAACCCCTGTTTAACGTAAAGACAGTTACAGAGGGCGAACCATTTTATAAATGGAATTGCTGTTTGGTTTATACATTCGTTTCACAGGTGGATGGGTGTAAGTACTTGCTCATACTAATAGAAATACGTTCATACGTAGGTAGGTAGGTACTAGACACGTATTCGAATTTTTAATCAAAACTTTTTCTAAGAATAAAATAAATTAAGAAAAAAGTGCCTCTCTATCCATAGAGTAGATTTATTTTTGAATTTAGATTTTATTTCTATAGAATGCTAAAACAAAAGAACTCGTCTACGGAAAAAGTGTTGGAAAAATGTGGTGTTAGATTGGTGTCAAACTTTTTGCCTCATATTTGAATATTATTTTATAATAAATAAACGTATTAAATTAGAGAACAAATAGAAAAACTTGTATAATACAGTTGGCTTAAAAGTTGGGAAAAGAAGGGCTCTTTGAAATTAATATTGTTGGGAGATTAACGCTCTAAGAATTAGTAAGAAACTAGTGATTTGTTTATCTATTTATCTACAAAATTGTATCAATGTGTGATTATTTTATCATCCGTAATTTTATTGTTCCAGATATTAAGTATTACGCTTGAACATTAATTACATATAGTCACACTATGGATCTGTCAAAATCAAGTGTCGATTACAATATAAGTATCAAACCTGAACCAAGTGTCGATTACAATATAACTATCAAACCTGAACCAATAGCCTATGAGGGAAATGAACGATACGAAGATTTGTTGCATAAACAAAATAGTGATATGTTGCTCCTTAACACTGAAAACCAAACATACCAGTATCCCATGAGTGGTTTTGATCAATTTGAAAAACTGAAATTAGAACCCTTGAATATAAAATCTGAATCAATTGAAAACGAAACAGATATACTAGATAAATCACTTCCATATATTGAAAATACGTATTTTGGGTCCTCTTGTAATATTGAGGAACTTTCAAATAAGAATACAGCATCTTTGGAAATCAAATCTGAAAAAGATTTATTGTTCTGTGCAGAGATACTAGATGCATCATCTTCCGATGTGGAGAACATCGGCAATAAGGGTGATCGATTGTCAAACGATGGTGGCTCTGAACTCTTGGAGATACAAGAAGAACCTATAGATTTCTCATATACAAATATAGATATATCACTCCCTGACGTAAAGAAAGAGTGTGCCGGTAAGAATTTCACAACATTTTCTTATTACTGTCTTTATGCCTACGCCCAATATTTATTTGTCGTATTGCAAAAAAATTGTGTACAGTGCCAGGGAACATTTCTCCTTGCTGTGTCAACTGTGGTTAGAGGTGCATAAATGAAGAGATAATCTTTTCTATCCAGTTACCAGGCTGCCTGTTGCTACTGTAGGGCTTTTATATATATTTATGTCAATGTATTGTAAACTGTGTTTTATGTGATATCGGCATTTTCTGATCTTATATTTAAGCCCGCTCACTTAGGTAATGTAGGGTAGAAAATGGAATTTGGGCGAAGATGGGGAGGGTCGCTGATGGACGCCGGAGCAATGCTTCTAGCCTTTTTGTATTTGAGGTAGCCCATATGGGTGAGGCGTATGTTAGTTTTGGTCATATTGTTGATGTTTAAATGAGACGTTTGTTTTTTTTTTGGTTGAGTTAACTATTGTAGCTGGATATGGTGCGGTTGCTGTCTGTCTAACTTTAGTTAGCGTTTCATTAATGTGTGTGTTCCATCGTATTTACGGTCAATATCACTAATAGATACTTGGCACTTTTTTGCCAAGGTATGTATGATTTAGTGGTACATTTTGACATGACCAAACGGGGTGCCGCGAGTCTTTCGTCTTGAGAAGAAAACTGCAGCGCTCTTGATCGGGTTCATGTCAATGCGTCACCTATCATACCATTTTTGGAGGAGGGTTATGTTTTGTTGAGGTCTAAGGGTTAACATTCTGGGTGATTTTTGTTTGTACTAAAATGACTGTCGTCGGCGTATAAAGCCTTGTGGGATTGGTTGTTGTCGGTCAAAGGTATGTCATATGTATATATGTTGAACAGAGTTGGGGACAGCAGGGTTCCCTGTGGGACAACCGCTGTCATAAATCTACTAAAGGAAAGTACGCCATTGATTCGACCTTGGAAAGTACGGTGGCGAAGGAATGAATTGAGTATGCAGAGGAGCTGCGGTTAGAAGTTGATGGAGAGTTGAATGTTCTGATTTGCAGCCACGTTGCTCATAGGGGAGAGTTGAGACTTGTTCAGTGTGGGCTGTCAGCCTTGTGAGAACTATTTTTTTCGAATATCTTGCTGATGTTCGAGAGAAGACTTATGGAAAGGTGATTTGAATAAAATTTTGGGTCTTTACCGGGTTTCTGAATTAGTATGACGTGTTCGTGTCTCCATATTTTTGGTAAGTAGCGCAGTCTGAAAAGCAGAATTTATTAATTTAACAAGCGTAAGAATGCCTTTTTGGGGAAGGGCTTTGAGAGCGAAGATTGGAACTCCATCTGAACCGAAGGCCTTTTTGTTGACTTGTATTTGGAGGCTTCATAAACTTATCCTGGGGTTGTATAGATTTTCTACTGCCGTATCGAATTTGACCGCATTTGAAATGCAATGATAGATGGTGGTGTTTTATGCAAAAATAAGGTTAAAGTTTGTCTAGTCAGTTTACTATACGTAGTACTGGGTTGTGGTCTGAATCAAGTTCCTCGATTGTCTCAAAAGTGTGAATCCACTTTTTCTTATGAAATAAAGCGATGTCGAGAATGTCAGGTATGCATCCGGGATGGAAAATAGGTTCGGGTCGATGAGCCGTAGGTGACCACATCGGGGTGCGAGTCAGCATATCGTTTTAGGAAGGTTTTATTACAATTTGTTCTATTCCAGTCAGGGTATTTAGAGTTAAAGTCTCCCACTAGAATGTTGGATGGTGTGGCCGTGGAGGAGTTGATCCAGATTGCTCGTTTCGATTTTAACTGTTGATGTAGATTGAACGCCTGATTTTTTGGTAAAAATTGTGATGGATGTTGATTGAATGGATTTTAGTATGGATGTTTTATTGTGTATGTGTGCGATTGTCCTTTTAATGTAAATTGTGGTACCACCTCCGCGAGTTTAAACGGTCCTTTCTGTAAAAGGTATAATTTGAGATGTTGGGTTAAGATGATGCATATAGGTGAGTTTCAATCGCAAGAGTGATATTTAGTGTATACATATTAGCGAAAATTCTGAGTTCGTGAATGCTTGGTGAAAGACCTCTTGCATTCCAGAATTCGATTCGTAAGGATTAATAGATTTAGCCATTGAATAAACAAATAATCTGGGGGCTGCAGAAAATAGGATACATATATAGTCCGAGGGGGAGAAGGCAGATTTCAATTTTGGAATTAAATCGTCAGTGAGAGCCAAATGTTTGGATTTTGTATAAAATTAGTAACTACGTCCAACATTTATAATTATAAAGCACACAGTTATGATTTTATATTTTTTATGTGAATTAAAACTTGCAAAAATCCATAGCCATTAATTACGTGTTACTTTTCAATAAATAAAGCTACCTTTAGACATTTCAGAAACAGTTAATTGATTAATATTCAAAATAAGTAAATAGCTATTAAAATTTTCCAATGCTTTTTTGTGAGGCAACTCTTACAAGTTTACTGAACTGAGTGCTTAATATTTAATATTTTTGTAGAAACATTTAAAATATGAACGAAAATATTTCAATTAAATTATTTATTATTTGGCTCTGCAATAACGGATTATTTTACTAACTATCATTTTAAATTTATTTGGTTATTTGTAAATAGAACATTTTTGTATTAAATGCAAAATGATATACCTCTGATACAACAGTTTCAAAAGTATCTGCATGTCATTTTTTTTTTCAATTCATTGATGAAAGATAGCAACGCTTATTAATATTGCACTATCATTTCACTGCAATTCACCAAATTTGTAAAATTTCCTACAAGAATCTAACAACTGAGCAAGGTAATGATGATCAAGTTTCCCACTCATTTAATTGTGAACTTCTTGATTTGCCGGCATCTGTGTTTCCTCCCTCCTACAACATGAGTCTCTTCAAGGTCCAGGTTCACTCCTTCCTATCCCCTAAAGGACCCTCCACACAGCATTCCCAAAGATAACATAGGCCTTGAGAGAAATTATTTCCCTCAGAGCCTGCTATGTGGAGTTAATGCGAAAAAAATATGGAGAGGCAATACAACAATTTTATGTAGTGATCATAACTTTTTCAATTATTTGTTTAAATAAAAAATAATGTGTTTACATTATTTTTACACGCCACATGTCCCAACATATTATTTATTCAATTTTTGTTTGAATAAACTATTTCATTCACACTGCTTATCGTTATTTTTCAGAATACAGCGCAAAGGCAAAACATGTCCTTAATAAAGTGATCCAATGTCCAGAGTGCAGATACACTTGTTCTCATGCGAGTAAACTGAAGTATCACGCCATCAGGCATAGCGGTGAAAGGGCCTTCACGTGTGGGTATTGCAACCGCTCGTTTAGTCGCAAGGACGGGCTAAGAAAGCATATCTTCACCCACAGTGGACAAAAACCATTCAAATGTCTACAATGCAACAGAGCATTTGGTCGAAAAGATTGCCTTAAGAAACACATGCACACTCACCGCGCCAAAGAACTATTAACATGCTCAGAGTGCAATATTATATTTAATCGTAAAGACGACCACAAAAACCACATTATTGGACACAACAGGGAGTCACTATACACAAGATTTAAAAATAATTTACCACGTTCCTTAAAGAATCTTCTCGCTCGTGATGATGCGATGCCATTTAAATGTCCGTTGTGCTCATTTTGTTCTTCTTGGAAAGGTAACCTCGACATACATGTTCGGAATCACAGCGGCGACAAACCATTTTCCTGTCAACAATGCAGCTTTTCTTGCAATCAGAAGGGTAACCTCAATAGACACATCCTTACTCATGCTACGAAACCACTCAATCATTCAAGCAAACAATTCTATTTTGCTCGTTCTCGGGGAAGTATTCCTATCCCAAACACTTTCATCCAAAGGGGGATTCCACAATATACCTTTAGTTTTCCTCAAAGCGATAACCTCAATACTCCAAACTACACGGGTGGTGAAAAGAAACCATTCAAATGTTCCCAATGTACTTTTACTTGTTTTTCTAAAATTATGTTAGGCTTGCACAACCTCAGCTTGGGCACCCACTAGGACGGAGCTTTCATTATCAAAGTTTACTAAAAGCTTTTATAGTACGTAAACCGCTCAGAATTGCACGATTACCTGAAAATAATGAATAACCCTACTAGTTAACGCTATAATATTCAACATTTCAAATCCAAAACAAAGCATTTTTATTATTCAGCGATTGCTAAGTTATTTTCTTTTAACTTTATTTTATTGGAAATTTCTGTTTTGTGTGCTTGTACTTGTAATTTAATGTTTGTCAATCAATTTTTCATGTATTAACCTCACTAGCTGTTCATTTAATTTTTTTGAAAAATGTAGGTATATTGTCGGTGCGCCGAAAATACATGTTATAACATTTAAATAAAATTTAAGGTCATAAAAATATGTACGTATTTATATCATTTTTTTAAGCTGTGAATATTATTTTTTTTATGATCAAAAGTAAAATTATATTAGTAGATATATATAAAAGAAATTACTGAACTTTTTTTGTATTTATTCCCTAAAATAATAATTTATTAAATGTTCTTATTAAATTAGTAATAACATTATTATATTTGATTTATAATAAATTTAAAAAATAATTTTAAAATTAATGAAAAATAAATAAAAAATAATGTCAAAATAAAATAAAATAAATAAATTTCAAATTTTTAATTTTTTTTTTTAATAAATAAATAAATAAAATAATAATATTTTGGACACGGATAACGGATATTGCCGGCGCAACGATGATATGTAACACTGCATAAAACTATTAATTGCTTTGACGATTTTTAAGAAAGTTGCTACTAATATGACTACGATTATTTCTATAAAGATTAACGAGTCCTTCTAGTATTGGTACTATGATTGCTGCGAGTTTATTACTTGTATTACAACTGGGATTCCTGGGTGTTTTGCTACGACTATGAGTACTGTATATCTGTTTATAATTTCTGCTTATAACCCATTGGTTCGTTGCCTTACAAAATTTTATTCAGATGCTGCATTTCTTTTATTAATTTAGAATTTTTTTATTGTATAATATTTATGACATACAATGGAAACTTGAACCCGCTAAGCCACTGCAAGTAGCTTGTCAGCAGGAGTTTAGTTTAGCAATATTATATAATATAACAATAAATAACAATCGTCATATAAATGTAATGCAAAATTTAAAAAATATAGGTGCTTGCATGTTGTGATCAATGTACACAAGTTGAAAAGAACATTTAAAAAAAAATGAAAACATTAAAACAGTTTTGTTATAGAGATATTAGAGTCCAATTACATAATACCGATTTCAATAATATTATAAAAATATCAATAAGCATTAATCAAATTAAAAAATTTAAAAAAATACAACGGTAGTACAATTTTGTTAAAGCGAGGATTTTTTTTTACACGAATACCGAACAAGAGTCCCAACTGCTCCCAACCGTCAAGAGCCTGTGAGACTATGGAATCCCCAATTGGGGAATGTTGTGAGGCTGAAGGTATGAAGGTTCTGCCCATCCCCAATGCAGGAGAAGGGGAAGAGGAAGGTGGGGAAATACCTGGCTATTCAGATCTGGTCACCAAACATGGCTTAAAGCCATTTCAAGCAACGTTTCAATTCTGAATGGTGGTCTTTCACCAGGGCGATACTAAGAGTATTTTCCACTCTGGAACGTGCGCAAATATACTACATATATATATATATATATATTTAATTAATTAATTGTGAAACAGCACCTTCCACGATAGACTTAATATAATAGTAGCACTTAAATATTTTTAAGGATAACCGCAGCTATCAAGGAGATATTCAATCAAGGAGACCATCATATTTGTCGTCTGTAAATACAGACTGTAAATAGCAGATATCAAGAAGCTATACAACCAAGGATACCGTCATATTTCTTACCATACACATTCCGGTTGAGTAATTCGATAATTGTACACGCACAGGGCTGTTTCGTATTATTGTGAATGCAATCAAAGGAATGGGATATGATGACAGGTGGACCTTGCATGCGGGGATCATCTTATATGCAGCAATTTAGTTTTTTTAGCGTTGATTATTAGATCAGAATCATGTGACCATTTTAGCGAAGAAATGAATCTTGCTGTAACAATTTCATTGTAGTATCCAAATTTTCAAGGGATATTATAAGTGCTGTATCATCAGCGTACACATAATGTTTAACAAACGAGAATATTTTGTTCGTAAGTGATACAAAGAAATATACGGTGTTGGACCTCAAATTAACCCTTCTGGAACTCCTATTTTGACATTTCTTCTTTTACTAAATTTGTCTGATATTTTTACCTGGATTTGGCCATTGGTTGGGAAATTTTTAAATAGTTTTAGAGTGTTTCCCCTATTGCCTCAAAAATATTTAACAATCTCATCGGGTCTATAGTATCAAACGCCTTTGAATTGTATATGAAGAGTACCAATACATGTCTTTTGTTATTGAATTTATTATTTATATAGTTAGAGACATCCTGGAACAACATTTCAGTCCTCTTTTTTGAAAACCAAATTAATTGGGATTTATTAAAGAAAAGCATTCCAAGCATTTAGTTAGTTTTAAAGATATGTATTTATCGAGAATATTTACTATGGCGGGTAATAATACTAATCGATTTCAAATGTTAATACATGAAATTTCAGTTTGCCATGTAGATATTTTACTTCTATCATAAACTATGCAAGACTACTAAGAGGATTATCGCTTGGTAACCCGACCTGAGAAAATAAATATGGAAATTCTCAAAGAATTTGGAATATATCATAAGGAAAAAGGCATGCTTTAACACAACACTACAGAATATTTAATGTAAAAATATTCTCTTCGGTGTTTGTTTTATTTAACTTCTTCTAAAAAAATATTAAGTATTAAAGATATATATATGAATTTTATTTGTATATGTCTATATTCATTTTAATAGAAGCTTTTAGAAATAAATATTTAGGAATAATGTTGATCTAAAAAATAATATGTATCTGAATTTAATAACATAGGTACAAAACACGTACGTACTTTTATTTATTTTGTTTATCTTAGATATTTTTGGCATTTATTTTATAAACTTTTGCATAATTAAACTTTCGGTGAATAATAAATAATAATATACAATTATCGTGCAAATAAATTAAAACATTTTAGCAAGTGAATCATTCATAAAATAACACCTTATCATGATTTTTTAATTGCCATTTACAAAATATTGAGACCCATGCGTCTGCAAAACCTGAGAGAGTGTCTTCATTTCTCTCAGATTTTCATAATTATTTTTCTTGTTCATTTATAACACCGTTTACCGGGGTAACTTTCCCGCCTGCTATGGAAAGCACGAAACGAAAACTTTGCTTGAGGCAAGAGCGGAAAACCCTTTTTCAAAAGATATCTCCGTAAGATCCCATATTTTACACGAAAACTACTTAGGGTATACAGACATTCATGGGTACTCCTATCCACAAAAGAAAGTCTCCACTTTAAAGGTGTTTTTATCACGCTTGATCCGAGAGAGTGCTGGGGTGGAAATGTTACCAACTTACACTTCCTTTGCTTCTTAACCCTCGTGCCCTAAACTGATATTACCGGAACTTTTCTGTACTTAATATCACAATAAGGGTTCACATTTTTTTTATTCAGACAGACCTTTCTCCAGACCTAACCCCTACAAAGATCGATACAATTCATAATTTTAAAGGTCACAATAGAGATATATACGTATAAATTGTAGACTATTCATAAAAATCAATCCAAGTCTTTCTATATTGACATTGACAAATCTGGATTTGTTGGTCGATACGGAAAAGGAGTAAAAGTGAATAAATTGTATCACGCAAGGCCAGGAGGTAATATATCAGTGGATAAAGTAAAGCTCAGTAAAGCTTCAAAGAGTGATATTTCAACATGTGACGCAGAAACGTTTGCGTTAAAGGCATCAAGGCGCAAATATTATTTGCTGACATAAATTCATTTTTGTTGCTGACTTAAACTTGCAAACTTGTGGCTAAGTGTTAAGGAGTAAAGTTAAAATGTGACTTATTTGAAATATGTTAGGTAATTACCTTTTTTACATAAGATATTCACTCCTTTGCAGCTTTGAAAGCTATAAATAGTGGGGATATTGTTAAATAATATAACTGGACAAATAAACCAACTTAGCTGTGTAGTCAGAGACATCGGTACTAAGGACATTTTGATTTCAGTTCCAAAAAATAGCTCATTAAAATAATCGATTAAAGAGATGTTGTATCTGTAATTATTATTTTACTTCGGGAGAAAATCCTAATATTGTCCGCATAATATTTTTTTATGCTATCATGAGAAGGTGAATGCTTATTTCTTTGAACGCGGTAGAGTGGTAAATACTCTGAGTATCGCCCTGGTGAAAGATCATCATTCAAAATCGAAACGTTGCCTGAAATGGCTTTGACAATGTTTATGCCAGACCTGAATAGCCAGGTACTTTCCCATCTTATTCTTCTAATCTCCTTGAGAGCTCTTGGTACTCTCTTACGGTATTCAAATAAAATACCTTGTTTACTTTCTACATTCCAGTAATATGACAATTACAGTTATCAATTCAGTGATTGTCAACGTTTTACCCTAAAAGATAAACTTAGTGTTCTCTGAGTGTATTCATAAGAAAAACACTCAACTCCCGACATAGCAAATAATAACGATATTTGGACCTAAAGTAGTGAAATTCAACCAAAATTCAACAACGGAGTTAAGCTTATGCCGCACCTGACGAAATACGCCGCCGATCTTCGGGCACACACACTTTACGTCGGGTGGCGCAAGCCCTAAGCTTGTGTTCGCTAAGTCTGCGGTGAATTTACGAGTGGGACAACACCAACACCAACCCTTTCATATAAGTCCGGCCTACGAACGTGTGGATAAGTATGGAATGTGTGAAGCGCAATAAACCTCAGACTCGGGTATATTTGACTGTTTTTAATGTTTTGTCAAAGAGCCATCGAATTATTCATTACTCAATATTTTTTTTTTAATCAACGTTAATGAATTACACGTCTTCTTTTTTCCGCCAATGACAGGCGAGCGCTCAGAATATGCAAAGACTGAGCAACAAAATTTTCGGGATGTAACTACTACTCGTATGTGAACCCATTGTCAAATTTCATACAAAGTGGTGACAAAATAATTTTTTGTAATAAGAGTGCAAACTGCTCACGACTGTACGAATCCAGTGGAACTATGGCATCCTCAATTGGAGTACGTTGTAAGGCTGAAGGAGGTGTTGAAGGGAAGGAGGTGAAGAAGAGAATAGTTGAAACTAGGTACCTATCGATTCAGATCTGGTCACCATATACACCTAAAACCATTTTAAGCAATATTTCGATTCCGAATGATGGTCTTTCACCGGGGCGACACTATGAGTTTCGAATATATACTTTGTATATATTATTTTGTATTAAATTGCGCATGCCAGGATTTTACCTTGTGACAAGGATTTTAGCCGCTCGACCATGGAGGTTGTTATTATTAAAATAAATATACTATTAAAATAAAATAAAATAGACTTTTGCATGGACAGCCCATCATACATCCTGCTCCTGGAATGCTATAAATTGTTTATACCGAACAACTACCGCCAAGGTCGACACCACGACCTTCTATGTATTCCATGTGGCAGAATGAACGTACCGGCGCAGCACAGAATAACAAGAGGTATGGAGCTGCTGAAAGATTATCTCTAGGTCTCTTGACATTTCCAGCATTCTCCTCGAAGGTTTCAAGAGTCATATTAATTGTAAAAAAATTTGATTTAATTTTTTTTTTTAAATTATATAAATTATTGTTACGTGTGTGTTGAAATAGGATGAGTAAATCTTTAATAGTATTTAAAAGTATTTTGTTTTATTGCTGACGGAAAGGCTGTAAAATTATATTTGAGAATATTTTCGATTGGGCTTATTGCCCCTTCGTCAAAAATAAACAAGTGGAAAAAAGTTACAATGGTTTTGAAAGACTCATTTTTATTGTAATTTCCCGGTAAACTTAAACATTGAAGTCTTTTCATGCAGCTTTTTATTGTTTTGTGAATAGTTTGTAAGATTGTTATTTATTTTCAATTTGAGAAAAAATAAAAAGAATTTCTTATATCACGGTGGAAACTTCGGCATTTTCGCATCGCCTTTGCTGAAAAATATGTCCAGCAAAAGTTTTCATTTTTTAAGTTCTTCGTAAGAACTACGTAAGTAAAATTCAATATTATTTACACGCCTCGTCAATTGATTTTACTGTATAAAGCCGTCTGTTTCCTTTAATTTAAACCGTCTCGGTAAACAGGGTACAGATCTGAGACATATCAAAGCATTTCACATGCATGCGTCTAACGTCTAACCTACAAAGGGCTGCTTGTCATTCATCACGTCCAGCGCACCAGGTGAAATGTGTGGCTTATAACCCAGCGAAAGTTTCAGGCCCAGAGACGTGAAAATATATGTTTTTTTCAGTATATTCATACAATACGTGCCGGTTCTGAGTGAAAAAAGGGAAACGGTTCCCTGTTATTTATTCCACATTTTAAATAACCCAAGGCCACCTGGACCGATGTGTGGAAGGGAGAATTGGAAGGGAGAGTTAGAAGGGAGAGTTGTGGAAGGGAGAGTTGGTCATGTCAGAAGCAGGGAAGAAAACAACAAAGAAAGTTTTACCTACTTTCCCAAGCACAAACATCCCCAAGTCACGTTTTATACGTTCGCGGATTGTAGTTATTTACACGTCCATTTACTGTGGATATTTCCAATTTATTTTAATACGAAAGCACGTCTACACACATATTGTTGTTCAGCATTAAATTATTTTATTGATTTACGTTTCTGGCTATTCAATAAATTTTTAATTTTATTTACATATCAGCTACTATGCATTGTTTTATCATATATCTAATTGCTCCTCCCATAACCGCCAGCTACTGGACCTCAACTAATGGAGAGTAGAACAATAAAATAAAATAAAAAAAACATGTATCGTCTAATATAAATATGATTTTATTATATTTTTTTTAAATAACTAACTTCCTGTTTTATAAGTATTAAACATATTCTTTTGACACACCAAAATGTCAAGTCTGTACTGCCAACACAAGAGATATTATGACGAAAAAAATATTGTACAGATACACGTTAGTGCAGCACGTAAACAGGTTGTTCATATCCAAGTCCAGGAATCATTGGTTAAAGTTTGTTGGGTACGTTTTGATACACTCTGTACAGACTTTTTTATGTCGGCTCAACATATGTAAGCTTTGTGCCGTAACACAAAAACAAAATAAGTAGTATGATTAATGGCACTACGTCTATTCATAAACGTCACGTAAATTAGTTTGAATTTTTTTTTAAATCTATTCCGCTGTAATCAAATATTACCCAAGAACAAATTTAAAAAAAAAATTGTAATAAAAGCATTATTTTATAGTGATAATCTTGATAATGCATATTTTAAAAAAAAAATCGTGCTGTGCCAGAACTTTAGGGATGGAAAGAAAAATTAATGAAGTATGTGATACGATGGTAAGGAAAAGTTTGGATGTACTCTGTATAACAGAGAGTATGAGGAAGGGGAGCGGTACGATGCAACATTATGATACGCTCGTAATCTGGTCTGGGAGACCAGATACGGAGAGGGCGTGTCAAGGAGTTGCAGCGTTACTGTCTCCTAGAATGGTAGAATGTATGTTGCAATATGAATGTGTAAGTCCGAGAATAATGTGGATCCGATTCAAAATCGGGTTGACAAGAGTGTTTTTAGTAATATGCTATGCTCCTGTCAACTCTGAAAACGATGAAGTGAAAGATGATTTTTGGAGTGGTGTGAGCGATGTGATGAGATTAAAAAATATGAATGAAAGGATTATAATGGCAGGAGATTTAAATGGATGGGTGGGAGTTAGAGGGGATGGATTTGAGTCAACCTTAGGTATATTTGGGGATAAAAGAACAAATGATAATGGTAACAGAATGCTTGAAGTATGTTTAGAGTGGAACCTTTTTGTATCGAATACCTTCTTCAATCATAAAGGTATCCACCAATATACGTGGGAAAGAGGAAATGAAAGGTCAATGATCGATTTTGTGGTAATTGACTCTAGGTTGCGAGCCGTCACCGCAGACACAAGAGTTTTCAGAGGGGCTGAGGTAGAAACCGACCATTTTCTGGTTGTGTCGAGAGTAAATCTCGTCCGCGGCTGGCGCTCTAAAGTGAAAGTGGTGTCGACTCCAACTAGAGTCAGAATAGAAAAACTGCAGAACGATAATGTAAGAAGTAAGTATGAAAATTGTGTAGAGATGAGATTGAATGATAAGGATATGAACGGTCTGAGCATAGACGAAACATGGATCACATAAAAGTGAGCCTTTGTGAATCTGCTAGAGAGGTATGTGGGATAAGTACGCAAGGTAGGAAGAAAGGTGATGCATGGTGGGATGATGAGATTAAAGCACTGGTCTCAGAGAAGAAAGCGTGGTTATGTCTGATAGCGACTGGCAGTGCTTCTAGCGAAGAGAGGGATAGAGCGAAAGAAGTTTATAAGGGATGCAAGAAAAGAGTACGTGCTGGAGTGAAAGAACGAAAGAAACGCCTGGAAGAGGAAGAGGGGATCAGAATGACAAACCACTTCCAAGAAAACATTAAACTGTTTTGGAAGGAAGTCAAAAGGTCCCGGAATGGTCCAGAAAGCGGATGTGTGAAAGTGATAAAATCGAAAGATGGAAAAATGCTGACGAATGAGAAAGATATAAAGGAGAGATGGATGAAATACTTTGAAGAGGTCTTCGAAAGCAACCCGAGTGATAGTGATTCCAGTGGCGAGTCAGGTATGAATGACGATGGCGTGAATGTTCCCAAAATCAGCATGGATGAAATTAAGAGATCAATTAAATGTATAAAGAATGGTAAGGCTGTTGGTTTCGATAATATTGCTGCTGAATACTTTAAAGGAGATAGCTGTATAATTCTCACATGGTTATGCAAACTTTTTAACCAGTGTTTAGAGGAGGGTTACACCCCATTAGATTGGAGAAGGGCTGTGATCATGCCTCTATACAAAGGTAAAGGGTCACGCATGGAATGTGGAAATCACAGGGCCATTAGCCTGCTAAGTTCAGTTGGAAAGCTGTATGGTAGGATATTGATTGAAATGGTACAAATGAAAACAAAGGATAAAATATGGGATGTGCAAGGTGCATTTATGAGCGGAAGGGGATGCATGGATCAGATTTTCTCGCTGCGTATGCTCACAGAGAAATTTCTGGCAAAAAACCAGAAACTTTTCTGTGCTTTTGTAGATCTACAAAAAGCATACGACAGAGTTGACAGAAAAAAGTTATGGAAGGTGTTGTCTAAGTATGGTGTGAATACAAATCTTATACAGGCAATCGCATCGCTGTACGAGGGAAGCGTTGCATGTGTTAGGGCAAACGGTGATTTTACGGGGTGGTTTGACATCACAAAGGTGTTAAGCAAGGCTGCGTAATGTCACCGTGGTTATTCAATCTATACATGGATAATTGTATGCAAGAATTGAAAGAGGTGGGCTTGGGCGCAAAAATGAGTAGTCTGCAAGTTTGTTGCCTGTTGTACGCTGATGATGCGGTGCTGATTGCTAATAGTATAGAAGATCTACAGTTTCTCGTATCTAGGATGAACGAAGTATGTATGAAGAATGAGCTAATGATGAATGTAAGTAAGTCTAAAGTCATGGTGTTTGAAAGAGAGTACGAACACAGTGTGCAATATAGTTGTGAATGGCGAATACTTGGAGCAGGTAGACGAGTTTGTGTATTTGGGAAGTATGTTTACGAGAGATGGAAAGACTGATAGGGATATTGAAAGAAGGGTGAATGCAGGAAACTCCATTAACGGAGGACTGAACGCGGTTGGCGCAAACAAAAGTTGTCCAAGGAAGCGAAGCTAGCAGTCCACAATGGAGTGCTGATACCAACCTTGATGTATGGCAGTGAGGCATGGAACTGGCAGAGGAAGGATGAAAGAAGACTGAATGCTGTAGAAATGAGATCTCTGAGACGAATGTGTGGTAAAACCATGTATGATCGAGTGAAAATGTTGAGATTCGTAAAGAATGCAAGGCTGATATAAGCGTAGTGAGCAAGATTAAGAAAGGGACGCTTAGATGGTTTGGGCATGTAGAGCGAATGAATGAAGAAAGGAGTGTAAGGAGAATATATGACGCGAATGTGAATGAAGAAGAAGCCGCGGACGTCCAAGGAAGACGTGGCACGATCAAGTGAATCAAATACTTGAGTCGGGCCATGTCAAAAGTCGGAATAACAGAAGAGAATGTATGAGACGCTGTATGAAAGTGAATGAAGCAAGAAGTGTATGCCAAGATCGAGTTGTTTGGCGGTCCGTCCTCTCTGCCTACCCCTGCGGGGAAACGGCGTGATGGTTAGTTAGTTAGTTAGTTAACTCACCATTAATTTCCGATCGTTGTTTCTTCGGCATTACTTTAGTACTGTGTACATTAGATCTCGAATATTCTCATACATTTGTAAAAATAAAAATATTATTCCATTTAGGTGTAAATTTTTTTCGCACGGTTATGAGTGTTGGATGACACAGGCAGGATTTAAAACCCAATAAAACTTCCTACCCGCTGTGCCGGGAAATCGTAAAATTATTCAACCCTTGGGGTAGTGCCATTTTTACTAATGGTAACGATTAGCAAGTCACTTATAGTGTCGAAACTCGTAGTATCCAGTTTGCACACTTGGCAAAAAGTTTCGTTCTCTCTTTTTTCCCTCCCGTTATCTCTTTATAAATAAATTATTAATGTGATGTCTATACATCGTTTCTCTTCAATTTCACATAACACACTGATTTATGCTGGCTTTACACGATACTTATTTCCATACCGGTGCAAACCAAATCGAGGCCGTATGGAAAATGTTATACGGTCATTATTTTCGATAACCGGTTAAATTAGCACACGTATGAATTGACACACTTTTAAAAGTGATATGTAGTCATTAAAGGTACAAAAAAATCCCGAAACCTAATTAATAATTATTAATCTTTTAAAATTAATTTATTTTTTATTTTTAAATAATTTTATTCTTTTAATTAGGTTACATTGAGTTTTCGGACTAGTTTTTTTTCAAATTTTTAATGACTATACATCACCTTTTAAAAGTATGCCAATACTACGTGTGTTGATTTATCATGGAACCTTATTTTCATACATATATGCAGATATAGTTGACATTAAGGAAGAAATAATTTTTGGGAAGGTACTTAATCGTCAAAAAATGCCAATTGCACCTTCAACATAACCGTAGACCATGTGAAAGTATCAAATTACAAATTGCCAAAAATATTAAAAAATACACGCTAAAATCACAAGACCGAAGGGTAACATACGTTTAAAATTGGTAATAAACACTTGGTGAAATTTTAAACATTTAACGAAATAAATAGTCAATATTTCCAGATAATCTGTCTTGAAATATTGCGTATTTTTACTATATTATTGTACCTATGTACGGAAAATAATGACGGGTATCAAATAATGCCTGCCATTAAACTAGACTAAACTAGAAAAATCGGTGTCAAAATAGAGCATGTCCTATTTTACGTACAGAAACCATATGAAAATATGATCCGTATGGAATCTGTTCAAAATCGGTGTCAAAATAGAGCATGACCTATTTTCCGTACCCAAACCATATGAAAATATGATCCGTATGGAATCTGCTCGACAAAGGGTGTCGTGTAAAGCGTCCATTAGTTATGGAATTTAAAAAAAAAAACAACAAGAATCGTTAGCATTAAGTGCTCCCAAAATAAATTCGTCAACAAGGGACCACGTAGCTTTTTCAGCATTGCTTTAATCCATCAACTTAACCCATTACAATGGCAGATTGTTCGCACATTGAAATAACTAAATCCCAGGGAGTTATTATTACTTGGAACACTCCGTTGGTACTCTCCGACATTAAAATACACTTGTGTCAAACAAACGGCGCTGTCAAATTTCCTTGCCCTCGTTTCTTTATTTATTTTATTTATTTCTTTCCGGACATTATAAGCAATTACCCACCTTAAATTTAACATAACCTGATAATTATTTGCTAAATTTGATGTGCTTATGAAATTGGTCAATTTTTTGTTTTTTAAATGGAATTTTTTTTATGAAAATATGTTAAAATAATCATGTTAAATGTACTATTAAAATTGTTACTAAGTTTTAAAAATAAACGCTTTCCAAGTGCGAACTATTTCGATTAAAGTTAGCTGTATAAACTTTATACGTTCTTTTCGAAAGTAGTGCAAAATGTACGAGTACATTCCCCATCTGCATTAATACCTGAATAAATGTTTTAAAAGTTTTCTTACGAGTACCTGGTTACTAGTAGATGGTAACAGAATGTTATAACATTTCAGTAAACCCAGAAAGTCGTCAAACATTGAATGCGCCGACAAGGAATGTCTGCTTTCTGTTTGCCTTCTCTCATAACAAAAACAATTAAAAGCACGAAAGTGAAACTTAAATATGTGATGTTCGTCATAACTCCGAATGAATAAA
>JAHDVE020006624.1:0-85831 GCA_022606495.2 Halesus radiatus
GAAGATAGCTGATTTGCTTTTTATAATACGGGAGGCATATAAAGATGTCTATATCATTGTACAATCCAGATATTCGAGAAATTGGATTGAAATAGGCAATACTGTTATCAAATAATTCAAGATACAATGTTTTATGAATCCTTAAATAGCGTCTATCGGGAACTTTTAAGTGAATACTAATTAGAAAATGGGTGGTTTTGAGCTTGTCGTGAATAATTTTGAATAAGTACATTAAGTCAGCAGACGGTTTAAAAATATTATTCTATCTTAAAAGGATTGCGTATATCTACAATGCCCCATTTCAAAACTTCAAAGAATTCAACGGACAAACTAGCATGCTACCTAAGCAGGTATATCCCGGAAGCTAATAACCCAGATCCAGTAAGAAAGTAATAAATGCCATGTTCTGTAGTGAGTCAGCAAAAGTTATACTGAACGGAAAGAGTCAAAGTATTAGTTCCGGTTGACAATTCGCCAAAACAAAACAGCGTCCCTTTATCAGGGGTGAATTCGTCAAAAACGGAATAATGTACACAATTATAGTAGTCATACGAAGTGAATGGTGCCCTCCTTTTGGGGCAGTGGTTGTATTTCATAACTCGGGAGCAATCGTGGAGTAGGAATAACAGGATTTAGGGGTTCAATTTAGGACCGAATCTCAGAAATAACGAAGTGAAAAGATTCTGGGAGGAAAATTCTTCGCCGATCTGAAAATCTTATACCGGGATCCAATAAAGGCGAGGAGAAAATACAGAATAAAGAAGAAACAACGGAAATAATGAGACGGAACCGCATACATTTGGTGACAGAGATGTTCCACTTTGAGATTCGGGTTGGTTATTTGATATATTAACAAAAAGTCCGTTATTTAATATATTGAAAGAATATTGGGGTATCATAAGGGAAATGTTTCATACACGAGCGCTCTTTAAATAAGTTCCGTGCGGCCGTAATTTTATTTAATACATTGAAAGAAGATTGGGGTATTCTATTATTTAATATATTGAAAGAAGGTTGAGGTATTGTGTTATTTAATACATTGAAAGAAGATTGGGGAATTGTATTATTTAATAAATTGAAAGAAGATTGGGGTGTTATTTAATACATTGTAAGAAGTTAGGGGAATTGTATTATTTAATACATTGAAAGAAGATTGAGGTATTGTGTTATTTAATACATTGTAAGAAGTTAGGGGAATTGTATTATTTAATACATTGAAAGAAGATTGAGGTATTGTGTTATTTAATACATTGTAAGAAGTTAGGGGAATTGTATTATTTAATACATTGAAAGAAGATTGAGGTATTGTGTTATTTAATACATTGTAAGAAGTTAGGGGAATTGTATTATTTAATACATTGAAAGAAGATTGTGGTATTGTGTTATTTAATACGTTCAAAGAAGATTGGGATATTTTGCTATTTAATAAATTGGAAGAAGATTAGGGTATTGTGCTATTTAATATATTGAAAGAAGAATAGGGTACTTTAATTGAAATGTTACATACAAGAGCGCACTTTACGTATGTACCCTGCAGCCGTAATTTTATTTAATACACTGAAAGAAGATCGTGGAAAAAGTGAAATATTTAATACACGAGCGCACTTTAGATAAATACCTTGCGGCCATAATTTTATTTGAAGGTAGATTACCTGCTACCATTTTGTCACAGTACACATTCTTCAATGGCCGCCCGTAGTACCTGTGACTAAACGTGAAATAATTAAGAAGGAACTTCTCAAAATGCACAATAAGGAACTACGGTAGATTAATTTTCTTTATATCAATAATAAAGTCTAACTTAAATCCCAGTATTTTTTATTTATATTTTTAAAGTTAGTTTTCATAGTACAAATTATTTTTAGTAAGTTTTAATTTTTTAAAGCCCGCTAAAATGCACGAAATCTATGGCCGGTCGGTTTTGAAGTTAAAATGTCAAATATTACAAAAAAAGGTTTATCGTATATAATTTTATATTCTATTCGTAGTAAACCATAACTGAACACAAGTAATAAAAATATGAACCCGCTTAGAAACTTTATTTCGAATAATATGAATAATATTTACTAAACATTGTCATAGTTTCCGCATTGACAATTGATTTAGCCATGAATATATCTTATTTCTTTCAATAATAATGTTTTATTTTTATCTTGAATAACAATTATAGAACTTAAAGTTACCCAAATTAAATTTTAATTTCGCCAAAACTAAACAAATACAAACAAAATAAAATCTATGAACATTCGACGAGGCCCGTGACGTCAGATGTCGCAAATGCAATCGTACCAACAGAAAAAGCTGTTTTTATGATATGGTTTTTTATTCACTCTTAAATTCTACGTATAATTAATTACATGTAATAAAACTACTATATTCAGAATTGGCGTTCCTTATTAAACACAGTGTAGGTTTTTATAATAATCACGGTATGGGCAGCTCGGAAGGTATTAATAAATATCAGATCAGGGAGTCCCTTGGAGCAAATAAATGCAGCAAGGCTCTTCATGAAGTCTTGATAGGGTGAGACGATGCATGAATGTTAGTGAAGCAAGGCGTTTGTGTTAAGACAGAGTTTTTTGGCGGTCCATCCGTTATGCGGTGACCGGATAAATCAACACATGTAAGGTCTATTCACATCTACCGACACGTACAGTGACAGGTACGGCACAAAAGGAGAGTGTTCATATTACAACGTCCGTGAATGTGTTCATAGAAAATGTAAGCAATAAATATTGAAATATCTGCCAGTTTACATATCTGCAGTGCGTGGTGCTGGTAGATGTACTCGTACATCGAAATTGAATCGGTAACTTCTTATAAATCATTTAAAGGACGAAGAATATACAATAAAAACTAGTACAAAACCCTTTAATGTAAAATTTTTTTTTTTAATAAAATATTAAAAACACATTAATTAGATTAGTTTATGTTTTCACGCTAGTTTTTTTTCGTACTTTTAATAACTTTATACCACTTTTAAATAGTGTGTAGAATTATCATGGAACCCTTTCTGCAAATTGCTACAGAGGAACATCTTAATAGATATGGCAGAACACGAAACTAAACCAACACCATTGTCACGATTGCAACTGATTGAGTCAGCTAACTCTTTAACAATAGAATGGAAGCGAGGAGTAAAATTTATTCTTTCCAACTTCAAACTAATTTTTCATTGAAATGCCGATCGATCGAGCTTTCTTTCTTAAAGAAATGCATTCCTTGAGTTCTTTCCCCAGCAATGCGCTTGTCTTCATAGTAGCAGGCTGCGCCTTTTTCTAGTAAGTTTCCTCGGACTAGGTCTTCGTTCCTTTCGGTCCGCATAGGTCTGCCGTACCGGAATCAAAAATCGTTCATATTACACTTATGAATAGGGATGCCTTTCGTTTCTGACTCCAATCCAAAACCTTTGCTGTTCCTTGAGTGTAAGTTCGGAACAAGTGAATCCGGATTTGCTAACTCGGATTGAGTCCACCGCCTTCGGAATGGAATTCATTGGACTCGGTCGGTCGTACCGACTCTCTTCAATGCCGCCCTTGACGTGAATTGTCGAAAATGTCAACATTTGTATAACGTTTAATAATGTTTACTAGGTAATTATGTTTAAAGTAAATAATAACGTAATTGGTAACGTACTTAATATTGATTTTTTGTTTTGTTCAACATCGCAAATATTGAAATTTTTGATGAATGTCGCTCGCTGAATTCAGCTGACAGCTGTCATCCGAGAGAACCGGAACCGCAGTTAAGTAAGAAGGCTTTAACCCTAAGGAAAAAGTTAAGGAATCTTCCTTAAAAATAACGGGATTAGGGCCCCTGGTTTCTGGAGGCAAAATCATGTGTAGAAAGCATTTTCCTAACCGTAAACTAACAAACTACGTCTAAACCGCGATCCTTAAGAAATTGTATTTAAAGGTGTTGAAATTTTGCCTTCACCACAGCGCACAGTGTATCCCTCGTCTACATCGCTGAACAAATATTAGTTTAGTACAATAATGTATATTTCGCATATCGCTTACTTGGGAATAAAACACTAGTTAGGAACATAAATTCACAACACACACAAAAATTCTAATTAAATGTTTATTATAGCTGGATGAAACTTTTAAGAACGTTCGACATTAATAAAAAAAAAAAAAAGTGGTAAAGCCGCAGAATTTTTAATTGTCTATTGTACAAAAAATAGAAGAAAACCGCCAACAAACTAAAAAAAGGTCAAATTTGATTAGAGTTAGATAGGTAGATCCTCACGAAAAAGTCGCAGATGAGGTGACTTGGACATGTACTCAGAATGTCAGAAGATCGACTTCAACACAAAATACCGGTGGCAGTTTCGGAGGGAAGACGCTCAGTTAGTTTCCACAGAAAGAGCTGGGGAAAGTAACTCCAGATTCTGCATAAGACGAGGCTGGGCCTGAAATGGAATGAGGTTGCCGAAATAGCACAGAATAGAAACGTATTCTGCCGTTGTAGGTAAAAAAAAAGTAATTACCAAAATTAGCAAAACTAAATTGAATATGGGAAGTTATTAAGCATCGAATTTCTTATGTTTTACACGAGGCGTAATTTAATGTATTAAACAAAGTTAATATTGTACTTGATGTTATCATAATTTCATCGCTGTTGGTAAGTAAAAAGGCAGCATTTCTATTTCTGTAAGTAAAAACCCAGTTACTACATTAAAATTATTGCGTTTATACTTACATTTATAACCATGCTATATTTTTATCTGACATCTTGAAATGCATTATCCTGCCGCACTGTTTTTCACTCCATACAGGTGTTATTATACCTTGATTTTTGATGTTTGAGTGGAGTCTTATCGTTGCATTTTTCATGTTTCTTTTGTTCTAAAACTTGGTATATGCATAAAATAAAGATTGAAATCTGGTTAACACAGTAAAATATCATACTGCTTTTTTACTTACTAAAATTAAGTGATAAACATTCACTATTGGTATGTGAAAACACACTAAAATGGAAATTTTCTACAAATATTATAATTTTTAACAAACTTTATTACAATAATGATATAGAATAAATGTCTCCAAGTCGTTTTGTAAAAAATCAGTAAATTGGGCACATTGTAAATATGCTAAAAGGATAAACAAAACTTGACCCCTCATTCAGGAGTATGAATCCCATGGTATTTACTGTATTTTTACTCACCACGGCATCGTCGATGCGATGGACCCCCTACACGAATTAACAAAGGAAAAAAGGTGCGATGAGTTAGTTTAAAGTTTAACAACATTAACGGAAGATATGTTAGAAATTGTTACTTAACAATAAAGTAGAAATCTGTTTAAACAACAAAAACATTTTAACGGTGAGTTCTCACGGTTTTTTCTTTATATCTAGGCTCAGCTCTTTTCAGCTCGCTACATTATTTCCATAATGCGCTATGGAACTGTTAAATAACGAGACGTGTTGTTGTTTTCTTATTTTTTGTTGTTCAACAAGAAAAAGTCGCAGGAAAAACTATTTTGAAGTCGGGTAGTACTTATAGTACAGTACAAACGGCTAATGGCTTTTGCAGGTTATACAAAAAGTATGTATAGTACACAATATAATATTAAAAGTTTGAAGAAGCTTCTTCTAATGTCGCCCAAGCAAAGTTTCCCGGGCAGTTTATACCGACAATGACTAAAGTTTGGAAGCTAAATCTCTTACACTCCAGACTTCTAATGAAACATCAAAAGCAAGTCAGGGATAACAATTTTGAACTCATTATTTTTTAAGGAATTTCCCATCCGTTCCAGAAATTCCTTTCTTCTTTCAGTATTTTATTTTAGTTTAATAAAATACGTTATTATCATTAGGTAGTTCAATGATATTTTTATTGCTTTGGAAACTAATCGTATACATTATGTTAACTTGACCTGAATTTGCCGACTGGCAATAACTTTCATAATATAATGTTAGTGCACGAAATATTAATAAAAAAAAACTTTTTGAAGTGTACTGTAATACCACGATCAAAAAAATTATCACTGAAAAAAGATTTTCAAAGATCACACCGATTTTAAAATTAATTTTAAAACTCTTAAACGCGACGACAGTTGGTCGTATAAGAGTTAAAAAAAAATCCTTAGATTTATAAATTATAAACTAAATATACCGAGAGAACAATTAAACTGCACCTATCCGTTACTATTAATGAGCTTACTAAATTTGAGTAATAGAAGAATTATTTCCGATGTAGTGTTTTTATTTTAAATCTTACATAATAAAATTGACAACCCTGATTTACTTTAGCTAGTAGACATTCGTGTTTTATTTTTTTTTTATATGAATACCGCACACGAGTCCCAACTGCTCCCAAACGTTTGGAGCCAGTGAGACTATGGCATCCCCAATTGGGGAATGTTGTGAGGCTGAAGGTATTAGGGAGAGGAAGAAGAAGAGGAAGAGGAAGGTGGGGAAATACCTGGCTATTCAGATGTGGTCACCAAACACAGCTAAAAGCCATTTCAAGCAGCGCTTCAATTCTGAATGGTGGTGTTTCATCAGGGCGATACTGACAGTATCTTCCACTCTGGAAAGTGCGCAAATATACTATATATTATTTTTAAATAAATTAATTGTGAAGCAGCACAAATTAATTAAATAAAATTTACTTGCGCACGCCGGGATTTGAACCCGCGACCTTCTTACGCGACGATTCTTAGTCGAGAGCCTTACCCCTCGACCATGGAGGCCGTCAAAAATACCGTCAAATGAACCGGGCAGAAATACAAGATTATCATTATCGTTCTGTTATACTGCAACGGCTGCATAATTTAACACTCCCTCACAAAGAGTTAAAAAAATCGTAATATATATGCGCATATCACAGATAACCGCCCTTGAGGTGATTTTCTCACGAAAACGGCGCTATAGAAATAATCCATTAATTATTATTATTATATGAAATATATCGCTGGTACAATACAATCATGTACTCACGAACTTATTTATCTACTCAGATACTAGTAGATAATACTGTATACTCACTGTGGAAGTTCTTCTGTAATTTTTTTACTACCACAAAATGTTATCATATATCTCTACCTATTGTGATGATGTATTTAATAAGTAAATGTATTTATGATTTGTAGAAATATTATAAAAAATATCAATTTGAAATATTATTAATTTATTAATTTTTTAACAATCTTTTTTTTTCTTTACCTTAGCAATAGACTTTTTTTTTTTGCTTTGTTATTTACAGATATTCTTGAAATTAATCTTTGTTTCATGCTCATAAGAGCTCTTTACTGGTTACATATTTTTCAAATTATAGTATATATCTTATACTTTGTGTTGTGCTATGCGAATGCCGAAAGGCGTTGATGATTAAAATAAATAAATAAAAGTACAGATTTCTTCCTGGAAGTTTTGTTAATCCCTATTTTACTTTAATCAGCTTCCTCTCAGCTTCAGGCTGTTAGAAATAATGATAATTGAATTTATACAATTAATGCTTTCAAAGACTTTCAAAATAAAGAGTTTAATATCGTCAGTACACATTTTTTTTATACCACCATCCAAGATTCAAAGCACTTATCCCCTATTACATGATGATTGAGTTTAGACCAGTGAAAATAAAGAAATCAGATGCGGTTCCCATAAAACAAAAGCTCTCTGCGAAACTTACCGACGGTTACGTTAATTTTAATGAATAATAAAAGCTCCGCTCTAAGGTAATGGGAGTATATTTATCTGGTGCATTCATACACGCAGCAGAATAAAGTGTCAACATTCCACATTCACTGGAACATGCATGAATCTAGAGCACGTGGTAACATTAAACAATAGAATGATAACGGAGTTACATGAAATATTATACACTTCCTGCAGTCATAAACTCAAGAAAATACTGTAAGACTGTTTTTGTACATTTAAAGTGTATAAAAGTATAAGCACAAGTGGATGAAATTTGTTGTCCAAATGGAAAAAAAAAATATTGACCAAATGGACTAAAAATATTTTCTAAATGAACACAAATTTTCCCAAATGGATGGTTAAAGTACTGTAATATTTTTTCAAAACATACTTAAAATATGGTGAAACATGGTGAATGACGTTAAATATGGACTAAAATGAAAACGGCCAAATACAATAAAATATGGTTTATCATGGCAGATTACATACAATATTTTTGTCCATTTTGAAAAAAATACTATCAAAATAGACAAAATAAACACAAATATAAAGATAAAATATTGTAAAATATCAATACTTAGTATAGGAAGTCTTAATTAATACAATACACATACAACAGCTTCTGAAGATAATTAATCGGAACAACCAAATTATTACGGTGACGAACTGCATAAATATCCGCTTATTTAATACAGGAAAGCGGTCGCTTGGTCCCACTGGTTCGAAGGAAAGCTTCCGAAGGTGTAAAGCTCCGACGGAAGGATAATCATCATTTACCAAATAACGTTAACGCGGTAATTACGTGACGAAACTTATTAAGATGGAGACTGTCAACAGCTAATTATGGGAAAGTGACACAACGACGAGAATAATAACATATCGATAAAGCAATTTCCTTAATCGGGAAATGATGCGCGATCCAATTATAATCGTGATATCACTTTTCATTGATTACTTCGTTTACAATACCTACATCGAACTTGGTAATCGGAAAATTATATAAATGAGTTAATAACACTATATTATCATGTAAACATTTCAATTTTACATGATAATAATAATATCTTTATTGTAATTAAATTTAACTATAACTAAAAGACATGTATAATATAATAATGTAAGTGTTCAGTGGTTTATAAAGTAAAATAGAAAATAATATAAAACAGTTACAGTTGAAGTATCACATAACCCGCCTCACTAGGCTAGCCTGTGTTAAGGCAGAAATTTTGCAAATTATTTTATAATTTTAAAATACCTAAGAATAAATACTTATATTAAGATATGCTTCGTACATCGTTGAATCAATAATTTCGAGGGCACCGGTAAACGCCCTATCATTACTTTTAATCCAATTTTTTACATTTTGTTTGAATATTTTTTGTGAATCAGATTTTTTTATGCTAACCGGAAGAATGTTGTAAATTCTTATCGCAAGTACCTAAAATTCCGTTGCCCAAAAGTAGTATGAATTACAGGAATTTGGAGTAAACCTTTGGTGGCATTTCTAGTGATACGAGTGTTTACTTTTGTTTGAATAAAGGTTAGTGAGGATTGTTTTAGCATAAATCTGCCGAGCGTCAAATACTCTCATTATATTAAAGATTAAGTTAGAGTCTGTGATTAGAGGTAGCTTAAGGATTATTTTTATAATCGTTTTCTGTGCCTTTATGATTGGGTCTAGTGCATATGAAGTATGAGTAAACTATGGGTTTAGAAAGAAGACGTGATTAAATATTTGACTGTAAGGACATTTTTGCAATATTTTGAGGCGACCTAATTAATAGTTTCAATCTGTGAAAATATTATTGCTATTATGTTTCTAAGGAATAGCAGGATAACTCTATATTTGCAGGTGACGGAATGAAATTACAAAGGGGTTTCACTTGCACGTTGCAATTTCAAGTACCAATATTGCACAAATGAAGGGAATTACACGTACTTTAATTATAACCACTGAAATTGCGTGTCAAGAAAACTTTTTTAATAGGTTTAAAGCTCAGAGAGTTACGGTATATGCTAAACAAATTTCACTTTGGAACAAAAAACAAATGTTAAGTTTGACGAAAAACTTACTTAATTTTTACAAATATGTCCAAGCACCTTGAAAAAATAACGAAAACATTGTTTTACCTATGTTTATCTATCAAATTTAAAAAAAATACGCTAAAGCGTGTGACCTTAGAATATTTGAAAAAGTATTCATCTGCCAAAAAATGTTCCAATTGTTATTTTCAAATATTCGCCAGAATTCAAAATTATGCAGGTGTTCCGTCCTGCCAAACTTTTGCTTTTTTTCCAATACGAAATTTATAAAACACACACTTTAACACTTTCATATTTAAACCGATTAACACAACGATTAACCGATTAAAAATGTTTTTGGACGTGTTATTCCAGTAGGTGTAATTCCGTCCGTGTGTAATTCTAGCAGTGTTACGTGAAATTCACGATCGCGTAATGTCGTCACGTAACCAGATTTGCAGTATAATACCTTTGATAAATAATCAATTGATCCTTGTGATTGTACTGTAAATCTGTATTTACATTAGAATAGAGAATTTAGTAATTGGTTTTTTACCTACGTAATTCTGTTTCTTTATCAATTCCCCATATTTTATGTAATAATACGTTGTTTCAGTTGTAACTATCACGATTACTGTTGTTTTTTGATCATTTGCTACTATTGTATTACTCATAATTAATCAATTTACTGTCAATAATGCTATAAGAAGAAAACAGCAGATTGCAATTTAAATTGAAGATTTTTTTTGTTTTTAAACCACTTTATTTGAGTTATATTTATGCATTATCGACCGGTTTCGGTTGAATTTAACCTTCATCAGGAACGTACACATATAAACCGAATTAACATACAGAGATATATCATAATGAAGACAGTTAAAAGGAGGGTGAAAGAGACAGTATATCAGAGTAAAACAGGACCGATCATCAGAGGGTAGGTAGAGGGGTAGGGAAGGGAAGGGAAAGAAAGGAAAAATCCTTAAAATCGGACTTTGGGTTAAATATAATTTTTTATTAATAATACGGCAATTACTATTTTTATTTAATCATTGAAGAAGATAATATTAACACATCCCAAATGAACCACGAAACCGAAAAACCGACAGAAATTAAAAAGATTTCAGTCGCATCTTTCCCCAGATACGACTGAAATCTTTTTAATTTCTGTTGTTTTTTTTGGTTTCGTGGTTCATTTGGGATGTGTTAATATTATTTTCTTCAATGATTAAATATTACAATGAGGTTTACAAACTTCAATAAGTTATAAAAAATAAATAGAATACTATTTTTATATTTGACTTCGATATTTCTAATGCATCTAAGCTATTAAGGCGTAAACCTATTCCATTTTTATATATTACTTGTACTCCTGTATTTTTTATCAAAAGCAAGGTTAGTATTAATTAAGTTTTCGGAAAATTCTGAAAAACATACTCGTATACTTGTTAAACATCTAATTTTACTCTATTAGTGTTGTCATTAGTGTTGACGTTTCGCGGATTTACTTATGTAAATTGCCGGGCGATTGCAGTCAAGTCTATAGAAGCCAGAATAACTTAATGTCTCGTGTTTATCTTTAGAATTAGTTAAAAGTTTGACTTTATTATTGGTATTAAAAGCTGGTCCCATTTCTGATGGACGCTTTGATGTGCACAGGGAAGAAAATTTACTTATAAAAAAAATTCTGCGCCATTTGTGAATAAAGTTATTTGAAGAATATTTTGAAGACCATTAAATAGAAATTTATTTGGTAAAATCCGGCTTTGTATTTTTGATCGGATTTTGTCAATTATTTTATCGTCATATCCGTTATTATTAGCTATTAGTTTGATTATAGAGAGTTCATTAGAATTTTTTTATTGGATAGTGGGATGGTGACTAGTCGATGAATCATACTGTGGAAAGAGAAGTGTTTATGTGAGATAGGATGGTTGGAGATATTATGTATTTTGGTATCGGTAAATGTAGGTTTTCGGTAAAAGTTGAAGCTAATTTTGTTGATAATAGTAGATTAATAGATTAAAAGATTAAACACTCGTATTACTAGAAATGCCAAGAAAGGTTTACTCCAAATTCCCGTAATTCATACTACTTTTGGGCAACGGAATTTTAGGTACTTTGCAATAAGAATTTACAACATTAGCATAAAAAAATCTGATTAATAAAAAATATTCAAACAAAATGAAAAATTTGGGTTAAAAGTAATGAAAGGGAATTTACCGGTGCACTCACACAAATTCGAAATTATTGATTCAACGATTTACGAAGCATATCTTATTATAAGTATATATTCTTAGGTATTATAAAATTATAAAAGAATTTGCAAAATTACTGCCTCAACACAGGATAGCCTAGTGAAGCGGGTTATGTGAAAATAACTGTTATTATATTAGTTTCTATTTTACTTTATAAACCACTGTACACTTACCAGAGTGGAAGATACTCTCAGTATCGCCCTGGTGAAAGACCACCATTCAGAATTGAAACGTTAATTAAAATAGATTTTAGCCGTGTTTGGTGACCAGATCTGAATAGCCAGGTATTTCCCCACATTTCTCTTTCCCTTCTCCTTTCCCTCCCCAATACCTTCAACCTCACAAAATTCCCCAATTGGGGATGACATATTCTCACTGGCTCCAGACGGTTGGGAGCAGTTGGAACTCTTGTGCGGTATTCATATAAAAAAAACACTTACATTATTATATTATACATGTCTTATAGTTAAATTTAATAACAATAAAGATATTATTATTATAAAGAAAGGTATAGAAAATTTAAAACGGAATTTATAACTATCTAAAATTATATTATTACCGGTAACTATTTAAAAAAAAGTGTGAAAACACCCTTCACGCTTGATTTTCAGAAGACACTCGTATTATTTTAGCGGTTCAACATAAAATGAGAACAGTCAGCGACCGATTTGAAGCTGTGATTTCGATTGACGTCGGTTGATGAGTTTTTTTATTCTAACAATGATCTTTATCAGAGAGAAAATTTCCAACCCTGATAAAAAGTTTATGAAAGCTACGCGGTAAATCATAAATGAGATGTATTTTTTTTAAATACCCTCTAACATTTGCATTATCAGCAAGCAACCGCTGGAAAGCACTTTCATTTGCAAGCCTGGTAAGTGCGGTATCCGTTTCGACGGAAACACGTGTGAGATAAATACACTCTGGTGCATAGTAAGTAGTGAGATGAACTATATGGTACTTATAGTGCGATGCACTCTAGCTACTTCGGGCTTACTCGAAGCTTGAAAATAAAACAATGAAAACTAAAAATTTGATAAAACACATGCATAATGGATTTTCAGGGTTGTTAATGAATTATAAAAAAATATTAATAATACTACGTAGGAAAAATATCTTAATAACCATAAATAAGGGTGATATGGGAATGGGGTAACATGAGATAGGTGATCCGTGTAACATCAGGCGATTATTGGGAGAAAGTGTAATCGATATAGTTAGGAGTCGCATTTGTACGGTGGAAGTTACTCAATATAATTAAGTTTTATAGCAAATACAACGTACAGACAACTCTTGTATTAATTGATACACTTAACATTTTATCATAAATCAAGATTAATACACCAACAAGAAAATCAATAAGGGGGATTAAAGACATTTTTTATAATGAAACCTATCATGCAAGTATGGGATATTTCTCTCCTTTACCGCGGATATTAAGAAATTACAATACTATACACCGCTCTAATAATGAAATAGACGTTTGTAATGACACAATTAATCAATTAAAAAAAAAGATTTACCATTAATATCAAACTGAGTGTAATGATGCTCTATATTAAGTATCAAACTAGTATATCATCAGCACAGGTGACAGTAACGAGTTATATTTTATAATGTGTTTTCGAACTTTCACTTCTTTTTCATTCTTATTATCATTTTTGCAAGATAATGTTTATTTTTGTTTATTGTACTTATACATATTGCCTGTTTTACGTACTAAAATAAAATAAAATAAATAAATAACGCTTACAAAACAACGTGCACTTAAAAAAAGAATTCTATTTTAACCTATATAATGTCGAAATCGAAGGCAATTAAGTTGAAAATAAACCTCGCAATATTTTTTTGTTGAAAAAACATATATTATGTTGGTATTTTTAGTTGAAACATTTTGCCTTTGTTTGATATTTTGATGATTTTGATTGAGCAAAATGTGCCGGTGCCAAAAGGGAAAAAGGAAAGATGAGTGTTTCAGGCTAATAATTATTGTTTATAAAGATTGTAACGTAAATACTGACCCCGCGTCTATTATTATTATTATTGTCTACGGAAGAGATTTGTGAGAAAATGTCTATGGGAGACATCCGACGGAACAGAGCTAAGTCAACATGGCGCCGGACATAACCTGACACGAGCGGTGGAGCTCGACGTGATTGAAGGGAGTGATATGTGTTAGTTTCTTTTCTTTTCTGTTTGACGCCAACGAGCGTCTACCCAATTTACCCGAAGTGGGTATGTTTTTTAATTACTGATGGCCAATTCGTAAAGCGGTGAAATCCAACCGCGCGTGCCTGGCGCGTTGGAAGAAATCCTTGTGGAGTGATGTGAACGGATACGAGAGTCGGTGGCTGTATCGACGACCCTACAGGACCTAAGGTAGCATCCTCACCTATCATTGCCTGAACCTCGCGGAAGAAGCTGTGGCGGATGGCGCTGCCGAGAGTCGTCATAGACCTCGCGGATGGTGATCGTGGAAATCGGCGAACATCAGGACTGTAGCGGCCTTACCTGATGCTGAGAATAAGAATCCGTCCACAAGAGCCATCCCTTTATTCTGGAAATGGTTTCGTTTTTAAAATTAATCCTCCTCTCTACTTCTTTTTTCCTCTAACATTACAATCTGGTAATGGAGCCAATAAACAATATGCTTTCATTTAAATAGGGTTTTATTTCTAGTATCATGATATACATCCCACTTCCCCGTGCTTCATACATCAGATTCATCCACGAATCCTGAGATAAGTCGAACAATAGCCGGAGGAGAGTGCTACATTTTGGCGCTCCAACGTTCATTCATGTCGTTTCATTATCGTCGCTGCAAGATAATGTTTTTGGTTGTGTTTTCTAAATTTATGAATAAATAAGTAAATCCAAATATACTAATACCGAATGGTACATTACACGATACAATAATACTTCATTTTCCAGATAATTATATTTTTATACGTTTTGAGACCACGAAATATTCCGTTAAAATGTTTTAATGCGTCTGAGAAGCTAATATCGACACATCAGCCGTGTAGAATAGGAAGAATGATTTTGCACAAATCCACTGTTTTTCGTCTTGGGTAAGAATCGATAATACAAATAACATGTTGCTATTCCATTGTAATAACGTCAATGATTTTTCCAATTCCTTTGCGGATGTTGAGATTGAACATATTCTTAATACATAAGGAGTAGAAGTTTGAACGAGCCCGAAATCCTTTGAACTCTGGGTTACGTCGCATTCTATGAATTCCCCGGGTAGATCGAGGTACCAATGTCGAGTCAAGAATGTCCAAAAGAAGGGACATTGTCAACAGAGTCAAATACCCAACGCAAAGTACACATTCTTCAAATACAAAAAATAAAACAAATGAATTACCTACAAAAAATATAGAATATATTGACGGCAAATACGGTTTTAGTGGAAAACGAACACACTGGTTGAAGGAGTAACTAAAACTGGATATGAAGGTAATATTATATATCATTAAAAAAAAAATTCCTGTGAACTAATTCTACACATCTCAACATTTATTCCTGTGAATCATGCAACTAACATTTTTTAATATTTCCTTTTTTGAAACTAATAATTCGTTGTTGAATTCCATTATAATAATTAATTAAAACAATTTTTTTCCACTTTTTATTTTATGACGTGAACAAAATGTACCAGTATGAAGATGGCCGCGATAGGTTGAAACCGTTAAGATCATAAAATAATAATTGTAAAACAGTTTTAAAATTGTTTTAATAAATAAATTTAAAAAAAAATAAAGTAACAACAAGTTCAGAAAAAAAAATCTCTCTAAATTTATTTTATTGCCTTAAGTGTTATACGAACCTCAATTGGGATAGTTTGGCTACTCAATCGTAGTCATTGAATTTGTACAAGGGATAAGACTGCCATACCGGAATGCCTGCGAAGCAAACAAATAACATAATTCAGATAGAGACCAATTCCACCCTATCTATGAAGTGATTCAGTGAGTTTCTTTTGTAAGATATTAAAAGTTTGAGCTCTGACCTCCAAAAACTCGCACAGCTTTTCTGTACCAAATTTATAGGTTTACCCGATACGGGTTTTACCTTGCGATATCGTTTCTATATGAAGTGTGAGATATGAAGTATTTAATAATCTATCCAACTAAATATTATAAATTACAATACCTCCAGCTCCTGACATTTACCATACATTAAGATGGCAACATGCTACACTAGCGCCTCTAGCAAACCGCATAGGCAGAATTGGGGTTTTCCATACATTTTAATTATCTGTGAAATATAACTCTTCTCTTCCCTATATGTAAAAACGAATGTTTGTCTCTTTGTCCTCGATTTTCTTATTACCGTCGGGAAGGCTTAGAGAGTAGTTTGAATGAAATCGAATATGTAAAACTGTAGCTATAACCTTTTAAAATTAGTATGTAAAACATTTAACCCGCCATGTTGTATTGTGGTTAGCCCATAGATATACCACTCTGGTTAGCCACAGATTACACATTCAAAAGAAGAATATTTGTTTGGGTAGAATATTTTCAAAAAGGAAAACACAAGTAGGTACCTACTTAAGAAGTTTTTTATATTTAGATATATTTTGAAAAAATAATGTTTGGAATGAAACAATTTTTTTTTTACTATCGCTATAAAATTAATTATGGCACCAAAACGACAAGCAAGAATTCACAATTTTATAAAATAAATAATAAAAAAACCCGAGCAAAGCCGGGTACACATTAGCTAGTTCAAATAAATTATAGAAATCGAAAATTCACGAAACAAATATTAGGTCACCAATAGATGACACCTCCTTTTTTGCTCATATATATATTTTTTAAAGTGGCTATTAGGGTTGTATTGACAGTTAAAGCCTCGCTGTTCGCGCACCGTTAAAATTATTAAGGGGAATAAAATATTGATTATAATAGCAATACAGTTCGGAAAGGATGCAGCGTCTCGACAAAGCTGCGCGTGTAATCAAATATCATTGACGTCAAAATATTTTTTTTTTTACAAAAAATCTGTTTATTATATGAAAAATATCAATTCCGCCAACACGCGCCGCTAGGAGCGCTGATGTAGTATGTTGCCATCAAATGTCAGGAGCTGGAGGTATTGTCATTTAGAGTATTTGATCCAAATCTAAGAAAATGAGTCAAATTGATTTTATGAAATTAAGTGGCAGGTAGTAACCATAAGTTAGATACAATAAAATAAGATATTCTTTAAGCATTGTAGGTCTAATTGTAATAAGTCACGCCAGTTAAAAAATATATACCATTGAAAAACATTGAGGAAATATTTTGATAGTGTGGCATCTGATTCAGCACCCAAATTGCTAAGAAATAAAGCAAATGCTAACAAACAAATGACAGCATAATAATTGAGATTCTAAGAGTCCAACTCTACCCGATGAAGTTATCTGAATTCCTGAGTTACCTTTGTAAGGTGTTATTATGTCAGTCACGGGCTTTCTCAGTACCTGAGTCAACACCATTCTGACGCGTTCACCCGTCGTATGTTTCTATTGAGTTACTGTGTACATAATATTATTACGTTTGCGATCTACAGGGTGTAACGGGACGTACCTGACAGGCTTTTACTAGCGATTCATGATTTTTTTGTTCTTTTCTGCCATTTCTTTCACATTTAACATTGGCTAGGAGATTAGGACAGCCTACTAACCGAACATCCCGTTCCCGCAGCATTGAACAGCAGGGAACAAATGGTGACAGGAACGGTCACGGTCGGTTAGAAACATATGCTTTTTGTTTTTAATTGAAAAAAATTAACAACTGGACATCAAAATAATGTATAAATTTGTAGACATGTCATTTATCTGCAGTGGAGTACTAGCTATAACACGGCCTAAGCTAGCGTGGCAAGTAGGGATCATTTTTACCAATAAATTCTAATATAGTGAATATACAATGAAAAGTGGTCAAGTCAAAGACCTTGTTTTTTGGCACATGGAGATTGAGGATTTTTGCAAGGATGCAGGCTCATGGTGTTGGAAGTTAGGATATTTTCACTTCTTCAAAATATGTAAAATAAATTTGCGATGTCATTTTAATAAAATGAGTAAGAAATGCTTTGTATAAACCTCTATTTAATATATAAATGTCAAACAAGTTTCGGAAGTAAAGCTCCCCTCATCAGGATACACAGAATATTGCTTCCGAAACATGTTGATTTTTATATATTAAGTAGTGGTTTATAAAAAAAACATTTCTTACTCATTTTACTACAGTATATTTTGTTCCATATACCTAAAAATTTTCTACGCAAAGGACTTCAGTCTTGGACTCTCAATGGACAAGGATCTTGACCATTTATTTGTCTAATTAACCAATGATCTGTATGTAATGTAACATGTTATTGAATATAAATAAATCTTTCTATCTAATTTTTTACTTTAATAAGCTCTAGAATTAGTGGTTTAAGTCTATGGGGTACATCCTCTTACATGGGTAAATCCATCACATCTTTTAGAACTGTCCGCATATTTTTTTTCTAAATCGGCTGGGTTTATTACTCTAAGAAAAAGAAGATCATATTTAGCAAAGGGAAAAAAGCAGAAATTTGAAAAACATAAACACAAGGCTATTACGGTAATAACAAAGTGACCAGTATGAATTCTATACGGATTATCATTTTGAGAACAATAGAATTCCAATTAAATGATGTAAACTGTATTTACATTTAGTAATTTAACCCCAAAGCCATAAACCTTCATAATCTGACTATCAAATTCAAATTCCCTTTACAATCCAGGAAAAATATTCATCGTTATTATTTTATTATACGTACGATCATATAAATAAAACGATCCGTTATTATAACTAGTTATTAACTGGTCTGGTCACGTACATATGAATTCATACGCGAACGTGATAATATCACTGATATTTTTTTTGCATTTGGGAGCAAAGGATTTTATTTAAATTATTGCATTTTCTACCTTTTCACATTTTTAAATAAGTTGATTTATTTACGCCCATTACAGGCTTTTACATGGACATTTACAAATAACAAAATAATATACTCATATATATATATATATATAAACAAACAACATAATTTAACGCTTTTATCCAAGAGTTCAATAGTTTGAAATAACCGAACTGTACTCGATGAAAAAAACCGTACTAATACATGCTTATACTATAACATTGATGTGTCAAATATGTTGACAACATCGAAGTATTTATTCCCCAGATGTTGAATCCGTCGCATAGGGGAATAATATTGCGACGCTGAAGTTAAATTGTGACAATACAATGGTAGGTACAGTCTGTATATTAGGTATTTTGCATCCATACCGTATTTATAATTTTGAAACTGTAATAAATAAACTATAACAAGACAAACTATACATTTTTTATCCATAAATATATTTATTACATAATTAATGTTGATTACAATAATTTTACAAAGAATTTTTATAATAATAATTTACAAATCTTTTCTTGTACTATCGGAAGTCCATAGTAGATACGTTCGAACATTGCTCAGTAAGGCAGATTATTTCGTTATTTGCGACCGTGTTTGTCACATGGTCACTTTTAATGGGAAGTATAGCAATTTAAGCAATTTATTACAATATTCCGTTTAGAAGACTTAATTAATTAAATTTCTGTTTTTAGAATGTTTTCAATAAGGAACTCCAGTCTATTTGTATTTTTTTTTGTCTTCTAACTTAAACACCAGATTTTTTTTTGTTCTAAAAAAAGTTTAGGTGTTAAATATAATTTTCAATTTTTCAAAGCTCGCCAAAACGTTCCAAATTTATGGTTGGTCGGTTTTGAGATCAGAATGTCAAATGTCAAAATAAGGAAGACCTTTAAAGTACATAATTTTACACTCTATTTGTAATAAACCATAAGTAAACGTAAGTAATAAAATTATGTCCCCTTTTAGAAACTTTAACCCAAAGAACAATAATAGTATTGAGCATCAACATTATCATAATATTCGTATTGACAATTGGTTTGCCCATGAATATTTGTATTTCTTTCATCAATTTTGTATATATTAAACAACAATTTTAGAGCTTAAATCACCCAAATTAGGTTAATTTAAAAAAAAATACAAAAAAACGAATTATAAAAATTTCCATACAAATCCAAAATCAGAACACGCACGGCTGAGACCCACGTCGTCAGATGTTCTGAATGCAATGGTACCGACAGAACAGAGTGTTTTGAAGAGATGACTTTTTTATTCACCTTGACAGAACGATTTATAAATTCTACCTATGATAATATGTAATAAAACATGTATATTCAGAATCGGCTATGTCTTTTAAAAACTGAAAAAAATTAGATTCTTATGAAACAAGGTACAATAAACAAAATATTTCAAGTACGCATAAGGCCCAAGGGAACGTAGACCCCGAAATAAGAAAACTAAAGCCTTGCCCAGAGGTGACGATCTATGACGTAGTTAAACTTATTCCAATGGAAGTTTTATAAAGAAAACGTAGTCATAAATCAGGGAGATACTAACGGAAACTTCAAAATTTCCAGCTTTAAACATGCTTTATATCTGTTAATAATTCTGTGAACTAATAAACTTAAATAAAACGTGGGGTAATTAGTCTGTGCAATAAAGCGGATTAAAGCCGGTTGAATCTGTTAGTTAACTAAAAAGGCGGAAAATGTTTCTTAGTTACTGGGCAAAAAAAAAACAGGTAGCGAACATGCTTCCCATGAGGGGTTGATCGTGACTCGGAGGTTTGTTTTCCCGAGACAAAGGGCACATTTTCCGGCAGTTTTCTCGGCATTCATTGCAATAAGCTAAAAAATTGCGCCCCACATTTCGTGATGTTTTACTTTAAGCTATGAAAATAAAATAGTTTCAGTACGACAGAGTTAAAAAACAGTATCTAATTAACTTTTTTATATAATATTTTGAAGTCTTCGAAGCTGGTAGAAACTTTTCTTCCAGATGATGAAAAATATTTTAATTAACTAATTTTAACCTTCCGACCGAAATTGAAATGGCGTTGTTATTAATTCATCTAGAATCCAGATAATAAAGTAAACTATATACTCCCGACAATTGTAAGTTTTTTGTTTTCCGTAAACAATGAACTAGAAAAAAGGTTGTAATTAATTCTTAGAGCTATATCCGCTGGAAACTTTTTGAAGTTAAAATAATCGAGATAACCGGTTAGAGCTTTGTTCTGAAAGCTCTCATGCGATTGGATGGGATTTCGGTTGAAAATATTTACTTTTTTGTGTAGGTAATATCAGTACATGATTTTCCTTTCTATTCAGGAAATAAAAACATTACAAAACAAATGAATTGGAAAGTTTCATTCTTGTGAATATTCAGCGAATTCCAAACAAATAATGGATTTGGATGTATTTTACGTAGATTCATTGAACATAATATTGTTGTTGTTTGTTTAATATTTTTAAGCATTTGAAATTTTATGTTACATTACGTTACATACTATTTTTTTCTAACCAAACTTACAAATGTTTTCGATAATTTCACGATAAGTTTTAAATTTATTATGCCGACCTACGTATTAAGGGGAACGGCTGCGGTGCCTGTTTCATACAAAACTTAATTTTGGATTGGAGGCCAAAATACCCATACAAACGGAATGATGTATTTTTTCAATTAATGGTTTAGTAAATATCTAGTACGGATAAGAAGCATTTTATTTATTATTGTTTTAATTTTTTAAGTATGTGCCATGAAAAAGAATCAATTTTCATAATTTTAGAAGCAGCTTAGAAAATTATTTGCGGGTTTATTATACTTTTTAAAATATATGTCACATTTGCTATGTAAGTAAGTATGATCACATAAATAAAAATATGAAAATAAAACATTAAAAAAAAAGTTTTTTTCGGGTTGATATTTTAAATTCTGTATGGCAAATTTGTGTTCCGCCGTAAATTGGTCGTTTTTGGTTTAATTTTAAGTACACCATAATGCTTATTTTCATATTTTAAAAATAAAATTAATTTTATATTTCATTATATTTTTAAAGTAGATGGGTTAAAACTTTTTTTTTAAATAACCGTTAGCCCCTAAATAATTGTTAAAGATACCTCTAAAATCGCGAAAAATCAATTCATCAGGTAAAACAAAAATAAATAAAATACTTCTCATCCGTACTTGATATTCACTAAACCTTTAATTAAAAAAAATAGATCATGAATGAACTGAAGTTTGGATGGGTATTTTGGCCTCCAATCCAAAATTCAGTTTTCCCCTTAACGTACAGTCTGACATTTAAAAGTAGATTGAAATTGAGGGCGCTGCGATAGTTTAAAAGGTTTTAAATTACAACACAAAGCTGACTCATAGAAAAATCAAAGTAAGCGTCAAAACACAATGGTCCAAGTGCATATGTTTTACTTTAACCAAAAGGTGTACAGAAATTAGTGGTACTTTATGACAAGAGATGATTCTACATCATATTTGAAGACAATTTACACTTTTTGTTGAATGATTTATTCTAATGACGAGCGATTTAAAAGTGGTATTAGAAACATTCGGATACCCTCTTTCAATTAATATGTAGATCATTTAGAAGTAACATATAATTCAGGAAATATATCGGTACGAAATTGAGTCCATCACTTTGAATAACTGCAAATGAAAGGCAATCCCGTACATCAGTGATATCAAATATTTTCATTAACATAAAAAAAGGACGATTTTAAAATGGATGAAATTCTTATCCCCGAGAATATTTCCAATATACTTTGTAAAGCAGAAAGTCAAACAGCAGAAATGATCTGGGTTTTACCGTGATGGAGGACGGAAGAAGTACTCGGCTTTTAGGGTCTTCCATAAATCGGCTATTATTCTGGGTTGTGTTATGTTTTGAGATTAAATTAACAAAGTTACGACCAGTTATTTACCAGAGCTACCTCAACCAGGAGATAGGATTTAAGTCGCATTTGGCAAGATGTAATGTTCTCATTACTGTTATAATCTAAATTTGTATTGAATAACGACGGCAAGTAAGGGTATTAAACAAATCCTAATTATTTAAAAAGAGATTTGCCGTATCTACGAACAATAAATTCATAAACAATAATTATTATCTCCCGGTGTACTCGTATATTTTTTTTATTCGCCCGCAAGCAGGACCAATCATAATAAATTCTTCAATTCCCCGTATTTGTGCGCAATATAACGCACAATACATTGTCAAAATATCGAACCGAAGTAATACGTACGACCAAAAATTGATGCATGAGTATAAAATGTATCGAGAGCATCCCCTGTCTCGATCTTTCTCTTCCTCTCCCCCCTTCCTTTTTATTTTTTTTTTCTAATAAAACATCTGTACTTAACCACTGTTAGCACAAGTAACTTTATTGGCTTAACTTTTAGTAAACTTCCTTTGTATATACATTTGTATTGAAAGCTGTTTGTTTCTTACAAATGAATAAATAAATATTATTGGAGAACATCAGGGATAATTTACACTGACCGAAACTGTACTCGAATCAATTAATTAAGTTTATTAGCCGTTCGGTCGGGCGTATTTCTCATTTACTTAATTGTCAGTAGTGAAATTTAGTATATTTTCCTCATCAGTATGATTTTTCCGACAAACGACGCAAAATGCAAACATTTTTCCTTCTCTGTGATGTCCATAACAATACATAATAAATATTTTTTTTATTACTACTACCCACCATTTAACATTTGTAACCCATTTCACACAATGAACACATTTCTGGAATAAGCTACAATCTATCGTATTAATTTACTAATTAATCATAACATCGTTTCCCCGAAGGGGTAGGCACAGATGATGAACCTCCAAACAACTCGGTCCTGGCACACACTCCTTGCTCCATTTACATTCATACATCGTCTCAAATATATCCTTCTATTATTGAGACTTTTGACATGGTAACACTGAAGTATTTTTATTTTACTTAATCGTACCATGTTTTCCTCAGGTATCCACGACTTCTTCTACTCCTTAATACGTTCATTCGCTCTAAATGCTCAAACCCTCTAAGCGTCCCTTTATTAAACCTACTCAATGCGTTTACATCAGCCTGTATTCATTAGGAATTTCCACATTTTTCACACGCCCATTTTCCCGCACATACGCCTCAGAGATCTCATTTCTACATCATTCAGTCTACTTTCATCGTTATTTTGCCAGTAACATGCCTCACTGCCATACGTCAGGGTTGGTACCAGCACTCCATTGTGGAATACTAGATTCGCTTCTTTGGACATTCTGCGTCGCTAAATTAAAAGGGTTATTTACATCCCCCTAACTTAAGGATTCAATCCACCCGCCTTAATTCCCGCGTTTACATTTGTTCTCTTTCCTCATCTCTTCCCCATTTAACGAAATTTATTTTATTTATGTACAAATATATATTACAACTTTATTTCTGAAAACGGCAGAACAATTTTATTTCCAAAAAGAATTTACCTATAAGTTCCTTGGAAGAATGAACAATTGACAATAAGACCACCTATATATTTCTACGAAACAAAATATACCTTTGTCGGTTTGATCAAAGTAAACTGCTACTTTACAAAATTTGTAGGTACCTAGTGGATTATTTTGGTCTATTGTAACATCTGTTCGACTTGCTGGATGAAGACTTTTGTGGATGTTTTTGTCCTTGCTCTATCTACGTTTCTTAGTAAAAATGTATGGAAAATAACAATACAACGTGATTTCATCTCCCTATTCGTAGCCGTGGCATAGATAAGGTAATAATTAAATTACATCGGGGGTATTAGTTCACAGACCCCACCGCAAGGGATGGGATAACTATAACCATAAGAATTGTTTCAAGGCTGGTTTGATCACGTGCCTTCCTTGACTCGCTTGTCACTTAGAATGCTTTGATAGGCACCACGATATTCTATGGTTACTACATGGCAAAACATATGTGTTGACTCAGCACAGCATGACACGTGGTGTGGTGCTACTAAATAACATCTTTCTTGATATGTTCAATATAAAACTTGAAGGTATCAAGAGACTTGCAAATAACGTCAGTAATTCACGTTTTTCTGGTTAATTCTTATGTAGAAATAATACATTTCTGTATTTTTGTATATGTATATTATATATTCACATGTATAGTAAATTGATGTAGTTTATCATACATAATGCAAAAAAATAAATTAATTTATGTATTAAGGGACAGCATTCAAAAATGGCCAATAAATAAATAAATATCACTTTGCAGATTGCTAACACAAGCAATACCACAAATTATTTACTTGCAAATTCTAAAGTTAGGAAAACGTATAATGTTTCAAAATACAAAAATATCAATCCGTAATCTTTAACATCTATGAAATACACCCAAAACGTCTGAAAAGGGAACACTTTGAAAATCAGTGAAAACAAATTTGAACGTTTACCTAAAATTCCAGAACGTATTCCATTATAATGAAAAAAAATTGGATGATTTGTAAAGCGCCGTCTTGCGAAAAATCAATTCATAGGAGCTATTCACTTAGAATTTAAAAGATTACAGTTTGAGGGTTACGGTCTTTTGAAACCTTATACAGCTTCGTAGTATATATATAGATAAATTTCTCGTAGTATTTCTTCAGTTAGCAATAACCCTTAATATTTATGGACTAACGGTGTAATTATTTCCATTGTTATTAAAAATAAATTAATATTATACATTGTAGCTACCTGCTGAACTGGCCACTGATAATTCCTATTTTACAGCCACCAAACACGTGAATTACAGCGATGGTAACGCCATCTGAATATCTATATAGTCGCCGATTATTAGATTATCTCTCTTAATTTAAATCAAATAATTTTACTTATCTCGGGTTCTAATTCCCATTGTGCAATTTAACCACGTGTTTTTATAATATTCATACAATAAATCAACTGCTGTAATATTGGTGATTCGATTCATTAACCTAACACACGCTCCTTTGAATAATCTCTCATATTAAATATTAATACACGCAACTTATAAGAATAAATTAGCACTAATCCTCTAATAATCATTTATTTCTAAAACTTCACGAGAAACTTGAACAAAGAATATCATAACGATGTCGAATTATTCCCCGAAGTATTATTATTCCTCAGATGGCTTATATATAAACATAATACAACGTAATATAATAATATATGTACTTCTTGTTTACAATGATAATAACAATTATAGTGAATATTATGATTAATGAATACAATAATTATATTTTAATCATTGAAGAAGATAATATTAACACATCCCAAATGAACAACGAAACCGAAAAGACAAAAGAAATTAAAAAGATTTCAGTCGCATCTGGGACTCGAACCCAGGACCTCTACCTATCCGGGGTAACCGCTTAACCAACTTAGCTAATGAGAAAAGTTCAATTTACGCCATTTACACCGATATCATACTTCATTTTTAAGATTTGTTAATATTATCCTCCATTTTTATAAATCCCATATTATTGGCTGCTATCCTTATGATGATTGCAATGTTTCATCCCGAACTCAATTGCAATCTGGATAGTCTCGGATATACCTACCCGATTTTTATTTATATGAGACATCTATTGACTTATTTTACAAGTCTGGAAAGAAATATTCAATTTATTTTTTATAACTTATTGAAGATTGTAAATCTCATTGTAATATTTTTAATCATTGAAGAAGATAATATTAACACATCCCAAATGAACCACGAAACCGAAAAAACAACAGAAAATAAAAAGACCTCTACCTATCCGGGGTAACCGCTTAACCAACAAGTTGAAGTATGATATCGGTGTAGATGGCGTAAATTGAATTATTTATATGAGACATCTATTGACTTATTGTACAAGTCTGGAAAGAAATATTCAATTTATTTTTATAACTTATTGAAGTTTGGAAACCTCATTGAAATATTTTAATCATTGAAGAAGATAATATTAACACATCCCAAATGAACCACGGAAGTGGATCGATTAAAATATTACAATGAGGTTTACAAACTTCTTGAATAATAATAATTATTAATAATCAAAAGTAAATAATAATTAATAATCTCTTAAAATTATTTTCGCAATCATAACTATATTAAAAATATTGTTATTACTCATTTTATTAATAATAACTATTGGTATTTTATTTTTTATGCCTTGCGATTTTCTTGATTTTATGTAGATATACATTCATAATAAAAATAATTTCTTTTTAAAATTTATTATCAAATATTTTGAAATTTTTTTTTATATATATGTATTTTTAATAACATATTTTACTTAAATTTTTTTTCAATTATTTTTACATTTTTCACTAATCACTTAGCCACTTTCGTCAATTATTGTTAATTTTTATTTATGTTTGTAATTCGTCTATTCTTATATGTCTATACTTGTCATGAATTTTTTTTAGTATGTTGTGTATCCTGATGAGGGAAGCTTCGCTTCCGAAACATGTTGATATTTATATATTAAACAGTATAGTGGTGTAAACAAAGTACTTCCTAGAATTTTTTTATTAAGTATACTTTTATTCCGGGCTACATGTAGGGGTTGTACAATGCAGTGTAATCCATATTGCCATTATAAACAATTAAAAAAAAAAATTATGAGTACCGCACAAGAGTCCCAACTGCTCCCAACCGTCCGGAGTCAGTGAGACTATGGCATCCCCAATTGGGGAATATTGTGAGACTGAAGGTATTGGGGAGGGGAAGGAGAAGGGAAGAGGAAGGTGGGGAAATACCTGGCTATTCAGATATGGTCACCAAACACAGCTAAAAGCCATTTCAAGCAACGTTTCAATTCTGAATGGTGGCCTTTCACCAGGGCGATACTGAGAGTATCTTCCACTCTGGAAAGTGAGCAAATATACTATATATTATTTTTAAATGAATTAATTCTAAAACAGCACAAATTAATTAAATAAAATTTATTCAGTTTAATTTTTTATAACTTATTGAAGTTTGTCCTCATTGTAATATTTTAATCATTGAAGAAGATAATATTAACACATCCCAAATGAACCACGAAACCGAAAAAACAACAGAAATTAAAAAGATTTCAGTCGCATCTGGGACTCGAACCCAGTACCTCTACCTCTACCTACCCAAAACTTTGAAACTTTGCTATCATCATAAGGACAGCAGCCAATAATATGGGATTTATAAAAATGGAGGATAATATTAATAAATCTTGAACATGAAGTATGATATCGGTGTAAATGGCGTAAATTATACTGGTCTCATTAGCTAAGTTGGTTAAGCAGTTACCCCGGATAGGTAGAGGTCCTGGGTTCGAGTCCCAGATGCGACTGAAATCTTTTAAATTTCTGTTGTTTTTTCGGTTTCGTGGTTCATTTGGGATGTGTTAATATTATCTTCTTCAATGATTAAAATAAAATTTACTTTCCCACGACAGGATTTGAACCCGCGACCTTCGGATTTGTAGTCGAGAGTATTACCCCTCGACCATGGAGGCCGTCGAATTGAATTAAAAAAAAAATAAGAAAGGAAATAAATAAAACTACATTATTTAACAACTAAGATAAAAGTACTAACTAATTAACCATAACGCCGTTTCACCTCAGTGGTAGGCAGAGAGGACGGCACGCCAAACAACTCGATCTTAGCATACACTTCTTGCTTCATGCACATTCATACAACGCCTCATACATTCTCTTCTGTTATTCCGACTTCTGACATGGCCCGACTCGAGTATTTGATTCACTTGATCGTGCCATGTCTTCCTCGGGCGTCCTCGGCTTCTTCTTCCATTCACATTCGCGTCATATATTCTCCTTACACTCCTTTCTTCGTTCATTCGCTCTACATGCCCAAACCATCTAAGCGTCCCTTTCTTAATCTTGCCCACTACGCTTACATCAGCCTTGCATTCTTTACGAATCTCAACATTTTTCACTCGATCATACATAGTATAAAAATCAACATAAAAAGCGAATTACAGAGCAGTCACCACAAAGAGAAAAGTGAAATTGGAAAAATCTCTAATAACGAGTTTTACAAGAGGAATAACAAACAAAAAGAGATTAATATTGTCATTATATTAAATTGCAGGTTCCGCTTTGCGATTTCCGGAGGATTCTTTTTTTTTTGTATTGGGGCGTTCTAACTGATTGCGACTTAGAGCATTTAAAGAAATTAATATTTTGCATCGGGGGTTGGCCGTTTTATGCCTCATCGCAGCATTAAAACAAATGACTCGTAAATACATTTCCTGGCAGTGCTAGATCTTGGTAACTGCTTTAGACTTAAGCCCCCTTCGAAGGCATTTAGTTGTAGAAGCTAACAGTTTTTTTAAGTCATTATACGATCTCATCTGTGAGAGACCTCACTTTTTTCATTTCCTACTATGTGTATCGAACGTAATAATGCATCTCATATGACCAAGATGACATTACTTTACGCCGTATTTACAGACCATCCCCTCCACGCCGCTAGCTAGACTGATAGAGGCGGGGCACGATACGCAGTATTTACGTAGTATCCCCTCCCTGCCGTCCAAGCGACAAAATGGAACGGGATTGGTCAAACCCAACAAAGACACGAGGTGATTCGCAAAATGCTCCGGTAAAAACGCAAGCTTCCCAATAATTAAATTTAGGTTTATGAGAATCCCCCTACATTCATCACGAACATACATATATATATATATTAAACGGTGGGACTGTCGTTAACATTTCTGATTATAAATTAGGTATACAAATGTTAGTATTAAGTAGAAACGGTCGAGTGAGTTCTGTTCCTTGAATACATTTAAATGTTCGAAAATAAAACACATATAAACACAAAACGCTATACCAAAAGATCTCTCGATAATACGGGGCGGATCGAGCGTTCATCCACAAAAAATGCACACGGTTCTATCGCGCCCTATAAATACTCAGCAATAGGTAACCGCTGGGCACTCACTCAGTCACATCACTCGAATTTGCAACAAACTCGACCGCTCCGCTTTTGCTAGAATCTTCTTCCCACCTGAATATCTCGACACCGCTTTTGACTCTGCAATTCCTTGAAACAACGACTCTTCTACCATTTTGACAAACTGAACCGAGCCGTACATACCATACTTGGCAGCCCGCAGACCAGAAGACCCACCCCTATTTACAGTCAATATAGTCCGATATACTATGGACGATATTGAATGTCCAATAATCATTCGTTAACCACGCTTATCGCCCCTTAAAAGTGTTACGAATTCTATGATCGAAGATCTGAACTATAAATCGATTAATAGTTGCAGCTTTGCTATCCCCAATATATACCGTCACTCAATACAATTTGGATTAACGAAACTAGTATAGTTATATATTACATTATACTTATATCTTCCTACTTGTATAGGTTATTTCTTCTTCTTTTGGGTAAATCGCTCGGCTCGCAGTCAAAAGTATCGAGTTTCCCTCTCACAACCGATGACGGTTATGCTCAGTGAAAAGGTCTTTACTAAAAATAGTATCAGGGTTCACAGCATGTATAAAAGAAAATACTAAATAGAATTCGCTAACGAAAGACGAAACCTCTTAATTGATATTGTTCGGAGTCGATTGAGTGGCGAACAAAGATAAAAGATAAATAATCATCAAATTAACAAACAAAAAAACATTGGCACAAGAATCGTGCTGCGGCAGAGTAATTGGGAAAATGACGAAGGATGCGAAGGAAAATGGCGATCTTCTTCAAAGAAGAAAGAAGTAAAATTGAAAGTTAAAGCATTTAAATTGTGTCCATGAGATGGAAGTCCTTTGTCACCCCGTAATAATTACTCCATTCCTCGTCATCTCAACTTTTATTCTTTGTTGTTGTTTTCGAGTAAGTTTCATCAACACGCAGAACTAAGTACTTGTTTAGCTGTTTACTTTGTTCGGCGAGAAGGAGGTAATACAATTGTTATTGTTAATTTGTAGATCGGGTTTGGCTCGGATAGTTTATTTTGTTTGAATTTTCGGTCTTGCCGCTTTTCGGGAATAATTCATTCGCTTTATAATTTGATTCTCTGTGGAAAGTTTGAAACGGTGCTAATTTTGTTTTCGTGTTACGAAAATTTTAACGTTTCTCCAATCTCCAGCTGTTTTATTAAATTTTGTATTTCTTCTTGAACTTATTGCACAATTTTCTGTAGTTTGTCTACACCACAAATACAGCGGAGTTGTATACGACCCCGTTAATAGAATATTATCAAAATTTGACATCTTTGTTTGACGTTTTTAATTTTAGCTTAGATTGAAATAAATATATTTCCCATATATTCAGAAAAATGATTTTTTTTTTATCATTCCAATAAGATATAATATATTTCCTTTTAACGTAAAAGGAATAAATACGATCAAGGTGGTTAGATATACTATTTTTTATTTTATCGGAGAATTCACTTTGTCCCCTTTACCGCCCACCCTATGATGCTCTGTCCTGTTCTACTCTGATATACTGTCTCTTTCCCCCCACTTTCACTATCTTCATTATGATATATCTATGTATGTTAATTTAGTTTATACGTGTACGTTCCTGATGGAGGTTCAGTTCAACTGAAACCGGTCGATTATGCATTATGAATAACATAAAGTGGTTTAAAAAAAAATTCTTTCAATTAAATAATTAGTTCCAACTTATGTTAGTTTTTATTAGTTCCAACTTATGTTATTTTGAAGGCTTGCAATAAGGAATTAACCCCTCGTAGGGGCATACGTGATGGTGAAAATAGCACAACTGTCCAAAAAATAAGCTCAAGAAGAAGTGGAAGTGCAACACGAATCAATATCACAAAGCCAAACAATTTAAAACCACGTAATACGTCTTCCAGGGAACAGGCATAACAGGCAAAAACTATTGTTATTGGAAAAACAAATTCGGTGTCTGTAAGAATCGTAACGTTCAATATTACCAATTTCGTAAAAATAAAGAAATATTATTATATTTATGATTTATTGCTATCGTTTATGTTTTTATTTTATTTATTTTTTAAAGTTTATTTTTGTAGAAATATTTTAGAGTAAGATTCTTGAGAAATATTTATTTATTTATAAAATACGTGATATTTAATGGAGACATTTACATAAAGTAGATACATTAGATCGCCATACTAGGCGGCTGCCTGTTTCATGGTGACCATTGGAGTATAGTTACTTTGTATGAAGTCTAGTGTAAACATATGGATTTATTATATTAATTATATTAACATGCTGACAATTGGAAAAATTATAAAAGAAAGCAGAAGATAGAATTTATGTTTTAAGTTTGTTACATATGTTTTTTATGTTTTTATTTTATACATGTATACTTATTTTGTAACTTTGTCCGCAAGCTTCAGTTAGACAAACTACAAAAAAAGTAGTTTATCGGGACTTTTTGCATTGCATTTTTTGCTTTTGTAAAAATGAAATAAAAAATAAAAAAAAATTAAATAGCAAACATGTGGTACTAAAAATGTTACTTTTTAATTAATCTTTTATAAAAATAGACGGGGTCTATTAAGGACCAGCTCCCACCGAAGCGTTAGGTGCCCTAAGTTAGGGCAGCCAGCTGGGAGCAGGCAGCCTAGCACCCCTAGTTTCTGGGAGGTGATATTAAATATAGCACTTGCTAATTTAATAACGTGGCCATTACTTGCTGACATTCAACCGCAGTCTGGGAGGAGAAAGGTTACCGTAGGTACTAATTAACCAACTCTGGTGAAGTATTGTCTACTTTATTATCCGTTTTTGCTCTATCGAAATACAAATATTCCTGTGGGATCTTCCGCTATTATAAAAAGCATCAAAGAGCAACATTAAAATTTTCATTTACCAGATAGAAATTTTAATACAAATGTTTTAAAATGATCTAATTAATTGTAGTCATATTAAGGGGCACGGCTAAAATAAATTAAAATTTTGAATTTGAGGTCAAAATACTTACACGAACTTAATGATATTTATAATTTCTTCAAATGATTGTTAACTTTGTGGCGTCATTATTAATTATATAATTAAAAATACACTTTGTATACACCACTTTAATTAAAATATATAAACATTTCTACATGTTTCGATATTATAATAGTATTCATTTATTATAATAGTATTCATTTATTATAATAGTATTCATTTATTCCTGAAGATGATAGCATTGCTATGAAATATTTATATATTTTAATTAAAGTGGTGTATACAAAGCGTATTTTTAATTATATAATTTATTATATTTATCGTCTTAAAAAGGTATAGCAAATATCTAGTTCGGATTATAAGTATTGAAAAATAAATTATCCTACAAAATAAAAGCCATTCGAAATATTTAATTTTCGCGATTTCAGATGGAAATTCAGCAATTATTTTGGGGCCAACGGTGATTAAAAAAAAAGTTTTACCCTGTTTACTATGAAAACATTATAAAATAAATAAAAAAAAGTGTAGAAATAAGCATTATGACGGACTTAAATTTAGATTAAAAACGACCAATTTACGTTGCAACACATATTTGCCGTACATAATTTAAAATATCGACCCGAAAAAACGTTTTTTTTTAAAGATGATTGTTAAAATTTATTTAACATGATACAATCGTATTTATACAGCAAAAACAACAGTAAATCCATAAATAATTGTCAAAGTTGCCTTTAAAATCATGAAGAATTGATTGCTTTAATTTCATAATTTAAAAAACAATAAATGAAATACGTCTAATCCGTACTAGATATTTACTGTACCTTTAATTTCTAAATATATATATAAATATAAACTGAACTAATAAGAGATTTTCACTTACGTATCTTAATTATTTAATTACGAAAAAGTCACAAGTTTAGCCCATGGGGATGGGATGGTGGGAGGGATAGGAATGGAATGGATCTAGTATGTGTAGTGTAATATGTATATTGTGAATGTTATTTATTGATTGTAGGTTTGGAGTTGTGAGAAGCTGAGTTAAGTAAATTGAATACACTGTATGAAGTGTTAAAAATGAGTGAAGCCCGGTGAATAAATGTATTTGTTTTTAGTTAGTGTTGCATTGAGGGAGGTTTAGTATGTGGTTTTGTCTTGTTTGTCTGTTGGGCACTGGAATTCGTTCAAGTAATTCAGGGCAACCTATCACAGAAGTGGTAATTTTTTGTAAAAATATTATTATATGTCCATATGAGATTATGACGACCTTCATAATGGTCTACGAATTTTGACTTTAAGTCACAAGGTTGCAAGTTAGTTTCTAGTTTCGTAATTTAAATTTGTGGTTCTGATTGATAGTCTCTTGACAGAAGTATACTTGGTAACCACTACCTTTCACTTTCGAACATAGTGCAAATGTAGTCTTACTAATTCATTTAAATTTCATTAAGGTATTTACATATCGACGGAGTTTTGCGCCAGAGCAAAGGTCCGTACTGCTCTGCCAATCATTAAACCCTGCCGATTCTTCATGGTCATTAATAATTAAAAATAACCATTCAATATACCTTTCCTTCCAGCCGGCACCCTTAAATACAGTGCTTTAGTAAAACGTTAATTAATTGTTACTACAAAAGCAAAAAAAATCTAATGAATTTTGAAGATTTCACGTTGTATTTGAACGAGAGAGCGGTAAAATTAAAATCAACGCTGAGAATAAATTAAACGTGCCCGGTGAAGGGTGGACTCAAATTCGGGTAACAGATAAAGGATCGTGTTTGAGCAAGGGGTGTTTTGAATATTAAGCAGCGACCTCAGGGCGCCTAATTCTCCGCACAAAGGTATGAAAATAATAATAACACTAATTACAAACGGGCTTTTTGATTCAAAATGTTTAAACATGATTGGACTTGCGATTGTAATGGCTAATGACAGTGTAATCCACTGATTAATAATCACAGTGTAAAATAACAAATACAACTTTAAGGATATTCTGGTCACAGTATGATGATTGCTTTAACCAAACCATGGTATAACCAAAATCATCAAGACCTGCATACTGAAAGTGAGTCGAATAGCATCAATTGAGTTTCAGTGAACAGAGTCATAAGACGGTATGGTACAATAGAAAGTAAATTCAGCTTGCACCAGACCCCTCTTTTTCTCCTTCAGGATCCTTTTAGCGTCTAGCTTCGGACATAGACTAACAATTTTTTTTCAGATTTGCTTTTCTGTTGGCTATCAACCATCCCCGAAGCTTGCAGTTTTCTTAAAATCGTTAGCCAATCTCATCTTTGGGTAACTCTGGATCTCTTTCCGAACTACGGAATTCATCCGATAGTTGTCACAACGGTCATCTGTTAGTTGTCACATGGTCAATATCATTAATCTTGTGGTTGAAGATTGTGATGGTAATATCGGCATTTATAGAATTGGTTCTTATTCACTTATTCGTCCTTCTATCTCGCAAGAAGATAACTAGCACGGCTCTTTGTTGGGTTGCCATTTTCATCTCAACGTTTTTGGTAAGAGTCTAAATGTCCGCTCCGAAACTTAATATTGAAATGAATCCATACATTAAAAACATGCATTCGGAGGTGTTGGGTATCTAAGTAAATTTGTGTTTTTATGATATTGCTGAGTTACTGCATTGCTGAAAGCAACCGCGGTCCGTCCCTCGAGATCTTAGATCATACAAAACATCTTAAGGAACACCAAATTGCTAGAGGATGGGAGATAAGGTTTACTGGGAGCAAAAGCAGTGGATATCAGTAGACGAATGGCATTATGGCGGACGCGTGTTATTTTTTAAGCTTTATACATTTCTTTAATATATTTGCATTTTATGTTTGCCATATGGCCACAACGGTCGGAGTAGCGGGACCAAATAGCAATGGCCTCCATAGTCGAGGGGTAGGGCTCTTGACTACGAATCCGAAGGTCGCTGGTTCAAATCCCGGCGAGCGCAAGTACATTTTATTTAATTAATTTGGGCTGTTTCACATTAATTCATTAAAAATAATATGCACTACTCGTATATTTGCGCACGTTCCCGAGTGGAATATACTCTCAGTATCGCCCTGGTGAAAGACCACAATTCAGAATTGAAATGTTGCTTGAAATGGCTTTTAGCCGTGTTTGGTGACCAGATCTGAATAGCCCCCCAGGCATTTCTCCACCTTCCTCCTCCCCTTCTTCTGCCACACTATCTTCAGCCTCACAACATTCCCTAATTGTGGATGCCATAATCTCATTGGCTCCAGACGATCGGGAGTAGTTGGGACTCTTGTGGGGTATTCATGAAAAATAAAATCTCTTCTGTTGTTTCCTTCTGGAACAGTGGCAACCTTGTTTTCTAAAAAAATATCATCTTCCTTCTTTAAATAAATGAACGTTTTCATTTCATTTCAATCTAACGTAACCTCATTATGCATGCGGAAGGTAAACATTTACAACATCTGCATAGCAGAAGGAATAAAAATGGGAGAGATTTTTTACGAAATGAAATACTATAATAACGATAAAGAAAAATTTAATAAAACGTTTGCGGTTTGAGATGTAAATTCATCATAAATTAATTTATGAGTTTGTGGAAAAGAAATATTTTTAACTGAATTGATAATCATCGTTCCACGTTATTTTGTGGGTAAAGAAAAGTTAAAATATAATACTATATTACACAATACATAATTATGATTAATTTATTCTGATCTGAAACATTAAACATTCTCTTGATTCTCCCTTTACTCAGTTACGCTATTGTCAGATTTGTTTTTTTTTTAAAACTGTACTGGAATAAATATTTTTTAGTTCAAGCAGTGGAATTACTTAAATCTTTGTTTGTGAAAAATACTGTTCGTAATAAATTAGACCTTTGTGTACTCTTTTATTTGAAGTGATTTTTCAAGACAGAAAAAAGGGTGAAAAAAGAAAATAATGACGTTAAAAAATATATAATTCATATATAGGTGAATTTCAAATAGAGAAGTCTCACATTTTGAGATTTGAAATATGAATAATGCGAGTGGAATTGGAAACTTTTTTTTAGTATTTGTTTTAATAATATTATAAGAATCCTCAGCTACAAACTTTTAGGTATATTCAACAACCTTCAAAATAAGTAGCCTAGGAATAAATTGACTTTTTTTTTTTTTTTTTATATATTTATTTCTTGCTAAAGCAATCCCGATGAGTTTCAAAACTCATTTTAGGACGGGAGGAATTTACAATACATAAGTAGGAGATAGTACATACAATTTTACATTGACAGCAATTGACTGTCAGACTTGATATTATTAAGTTAGCAATAGGTTATCGAACGTATCACATTGCTTATAATTAGATTTAATTATTATCACTCACTGAAGGTATAAACTGAGAGAAGGGTGTTTTTGACGTGTCCGTACTATATTCCGAAATAAACAATTTTCTTCCTCTGAAAACTCTTTCAAAAAAAAAATTTACTTAATTTTTTTTAATGTTATTATTAAAGATTAAGTTTTTCATTTTCTTTCTTTTATTTAATTATCGTTTTTTACCTTATAAAATTTTTTATTTTACCTTTTTTAGAATATTATTGTTATTTTTTGATAGAATGCAGTCACTTTGTGGTTTGATATATTTAATGAAAATAAAACAATAACTTTGTTTATATCTACGAGATATATTTAATTTTATTAGGACTTACCGGTTTCGCTAAACACAAGCATCATCAGGGTACAAAATTAAACTGATAAAAAAATACATAGTTTGTGTTTATATTTACAAAATAGAGTATTATTAATAAGTTATTATTTAATTTTATAAATTTTTTTCTTTTATTATTATATATATTTATTTATTTATGTGATACCGCTCAAGAGTTCCAGCTGCTTCCAACCGTCTGCAGCCAATGAGACTATGGCATCCCCAATTGGGGTATGTTGTGAGGCTGAAGGTATTGAGGAGGGGAAGGAGATGGGAAGAGAGGAAGGTGGGCAAACACCCAACACGGATAAAGCCTTTTCAAGCAACGTTTCGATTCTGAATGGTTTTCTTTCACCGGGGCGATACTGACTATATCTACCACTCAGGAACGTGCCGTTAATACACTACATATTATTTTTTTAATGAATATATTGTGAAATCACAGAATTTAATCAAATAAAATTTACTTGCGCATGCCGGGATTTGAACCCGCGACCTCAAGGATCATAACCACTCAAGCACGGATATCGTCTCTTTGTAGGTAATGAATTATATACATGTGCCAATATCTAAGGTGATATAGCAGATTGGGTTTGCACTATCCACCCAGTCCCGCTGGATTACAAACTTAAATAAATCAACTAAATAAGCTTTTCTGGGGCCCAGGAGTTGAAAGATCTTATGTAAATTGGTATCAGTTATCTTTCAAATAGGTATAATTCACAATTCTTGTGATTAATTTGCCAAATGTTAGCTCGATTGGTATAATATCGTCTTATAAAACAGTTAAATAACAGTGAAATAAAATACGTAATACGAACAAACATATTTTAAAAAGACAATTGTTTCTTTTTTCGTAGTGGTGTGAAAAAACAGTGTGAATTGAATACTGAATTGAATTTTTTGAAACGGGTTACATAAAGACACAACGATGAACCGAAATAAAACCTTTTCGTATTACGGAAATTTGTTTTTGTCATTTGTCATACGTTCACTAGGCTGTCGTAGTTTCGGATAAATACATAAAAGACACATATTTCCAACTGTCACCCGCGCCGTGCTAATTCAATTGAAACCCAAATTCGGTCGATAAATAACACAAAACAATCAGCCTTTGCGTCGACGAGGGACCCACCGGATATGAGGGTTAGGTACATAAGTTTCAGGAATATGGCAATACAGTCTGTTAATTTATTTATTTATTAATTTGCCATACGCCAGCTGTGTTGCCATTATCCCACGAATCGTTAAATAACACATCAAATGAAAATATTAAAAAAAATGATCATTAATAAAATACACCTCATTAATTGGTTCAGAATAACCATTCTTTCATCGAGAATAAATATGTAATAACTCGAGGGAGGTTGACAATGCCTAGTTCCTTTGATCTGGTGAATAAACACGGCTAAAGCCACTTCTAGCAATCTTCGGATTCTGAATGGTGGTCTTTCGCCATGTCGTTATTCAGACATATCATTAAAGCAATTTTGTTTCGACAGAGAGGTGGTATGGACATACCCTTTCTTTCATTTGGCCCCTTAAGAGGAACTGCTGCGCGTCCTGTTTCATGCAAAAACTTAATTTTGGAGTCGAGGCCAAAATATTCACCTAAAGCTAATGATTTTTTTCCATCAAAAAGCGTAGTAAATATCTAGAACGGATTACAAGTAATTTATTTATTTTTGTTTTATATTATGAAATATAGGGCATCAAAGGAATTGATTTTTGGCGCTTTTAGAGGCACTTTTAACAATTATGTGGGGGCTAAAAGTGATGTTAAAAAAAGTTTTACCCGTCTGCTTTGAAAATAAAATGAAATATTAAATAGAAAAATTAAAAAAAAATGAAATAAGCATTATGGTGGGCTTTAAATTAAATTCAAAACGACAAATTTACGTTGGAACACAAATTTGCCGAAGACAATTTAAAATATCGACCCGAAAAACCTTTTTGTTTAAAGGTTTTGTTTCTGTATTTTTATTTATCATATTTACATAACAAATACGATAATTAAAAAAAAAACAATAAACCCGCAAATAATTTGCCTCTAAAATGATGAAAATTGATTCATGGCATATACTTCATAATTTAAAATAAAATACTTCTCATACATACTAGATATTTCCTAAACCTTAATTAAACAAAAAATATATATCATTCAGTTTGAATTAATTCAAATCCAAAATTAAGTTATGTATGAAACAGGCAGCGCAGCCGTTCCTCTTAAATAACAAACAACGGGAACCCATGGTCCCAAAATTCCTTGTGCACATTTTGAGACACTTTAGCTTGAGGGAAACTTACCTGCGTACTGTCATTTTCACGAGGCATAAAGGAAGCCCGTCACAGTAAACCCCCACATTAAATAAGATGGTGCTCGTGAAGTCCCCCATTACACACGTAGGTAATATTAGCAGTATATACAACCTGGTTGAACACATGATGCAATTTCATATGAGATATTTTACGGAGGGTGTCTTGTTAGGCTAAAGGGCTTAGGGAAGGTTAGGAATTATGGAAGATGATGATTGGGAAATACCTGACTATTCTGGCATGGTTATTAAACATGGCTAATTCATTTCAAGTAAGGCCTCTCCGATTCTGAATGGTGGTCTTCTCTCAGGGTGATACTGAGTATATCTACCACTGTGGATTTAGTTCCACGAAAATAATAATATTAATGTGACAGTTACGTAGAGGTCGAAGAGATAAATTAGAGCAAGTGTCACACCTGACGTAAAATACGCCGGCGATCCCCGGCTGCTTTTCATCGATCCATTTCGCTTCCATAGAAATGGCTATCGATGCTGCGTCAAACTAGTCAATAATAATGATAATGAATACGTCGGCCGTTGCGATTCAGTACGCCATCGATGATCAGAGACGTATTTATCTGAAGTGACCTCTGAATATAATAATCCCTAGAAAATCTATACCGATTTTAAAAGCATTAATTGATGAAAAACTAAGAAAACACATTTATGCGGGGAAAACAGCTTTCAATTGTAAATACCTAACAGAATAGAGAATTTTTAATTTTCACAATTATTTCAAATTATATCGGTTTTAACGGTAATAAATCATTTTAAACACCGTACAATTTAAAATTGGGTGAGAGTAAGTAAAATCATATAAGATGCCTTAATGTAGCTTAACCACAATTAAAAAAATGTCTTTGAAGGCCCAAACAGCTGTTACAATAACTGAAAATTAAATTACCAGAAATTTTATAATAGCATTATTGAATTCTATTTCCTTCGGATTTTGTTTAAAAAAAAATTGTAAAAATAATAAAAATTGATAGGCAAGGCCTCCGAAAGGCAAATAAACATGATGATTTTCTAAATTTGAAAATTCTTGATCATTTTTAACAGGAGTAAGGAAAAAATGAGCTTAGTTTCTTCGGACACACTACTATCGGTTTGTGTTTTCAGATGATGTGACGTACTTCAGCCATAACACATCATCTTGCCATTGGCATATTAATTTAGGTTAATCGCGTTTATTACGAAAGAAGGTAGAGAAGTTAAAGAACAAATAATACAATTTAACGTTGTGAACAATGATAGAGAAAATTTATAAGAGGATATATGTCAATTTATCATATGATCAAATACATCATTTCAAGTTTTAGGAGTGCTTCATAGTAAATTTCCACACTATTTTAATAATAATAAATCCGGCATCGTCCGTGATTTCGATTCTAGTTTTTTTTAGTTCGTTCCATTATTTTTTCTAAAAATCAGTAATGGCGTTCTAACTTAAATACAAGTATAATAATATTTTCCTAAAGTTAATTGTCACATAAAAAATATTTTTCAATGTTTTAATTTTTCAAATCCCGTCAAAACGCTTCAAATCTGTCCCTGATCGGTTTTAAGGTTAGAAGGTCAACTGTCAAAACAAGGATGAGCTTTACTTTAGATAATTTTATACTCGTTTTATAGTAAACCATAAATATTTACCTTTTTAGAAACTCAAATAATAATAATATTTGGAAATACTTATGCCTAATAAATTGCATTCACCGGGTCATCGATCTGCGATACCAAACTATATGCACAATGCATTTGATCCATGAATGTGATGCCATGATTTGTTTCCAGAATATCTTTGGAAAATTCAGAATAATTATCATTACTTAAACACCTGAGGTGCTTCTTAACTTATTATTTCTTAGGTGTATTAAAATTTCTTGAAGACTTTCCTACAACAAAAAAGTTATTGCTAAATTAAAAAAATGTTACTTTTCCTATTTTTTTAAAGTTTGTTCTAAAGTTCCATAGTTAAGCGGAGTTGCGGTGATTAATTAATTTCAGACAACAAAGCAGTCAAGATTTTTTACTCCTCCAAATATCACATTTCCAAATATCTACTCAATGGATGAGATTTCCACCATCCACGACAACCCAGAATGAAGAACACTTCACTTCTTACAATATATTATTTTATTAAAGAAATATTACAACTTTTTATAGCTCCGCTTACAGCCCTTAAAGAAAGAACGAGTGGGTTTTATATGGACTTTGCTAGTTTTTGTTCTATAAAATAAACGAGACAAAAAAATAATTTTAAGGCTGCCACGCGTATAAATCTGTGAGGAAAGCCAGAATTCTAGATTATCACGAAGACGGAAAAATTACATGGCAAATATCTACGTTATTGAAGGATTTTTTAGAATTACCTACGTCAACATTATTACGAAAGCCCGATAAATGTTTTCTTTCTATTATCTCCCGTGTTTTTACCGTACATTGCGATAGAAAAACAACAAATTCTGAGAGTTTAATAATTCATAGTATTTTCACATAACGCGGAACAGAATTTAGTAAAGATAATTGAATTATTTATTGGTACGTGACATGACGTTGGCGTTGGTTCGTTTAATTTGATTGAGATTCTTGATCATTATTAAGTCTTCGCCGAATTTGATGTAATTAAACCTGAGAGAAACAATAACATGACTGTTACATTCTGCGACGTTTCTTATATGATTCTGTTGTATTATTATAAAAAATATTTATTTAATTATTAAATCATATTGCCCACCCATTTAACATTCTTTCAAATATAAAAATACTCATACATGCTTGCGCATTGAAGTTTACGCTCATTTAACCCTTAAACCCTTCCCATCCCAAGAAAAATACTATTCCCTACCCCGGGGTCTAACAAACCCCAAAAATGAATTGCTTGTGTTTTGAAAACAAAAAGAATTCGTAATTTCCAAACATTTTATTATATTAATTGATAAACTAAAGTTTTTAAGACAAGATTTTTGTGCATAGCGCAAAGGGTAACAATTATTTTTATAAACAATAATTATTAGCCTGAAACACTCATCCAAATTGAAAAAACCTTCCGAGAAAAGATAAATGTCGCCGATGATAATCTGATAATGATGATAATCTGACCGGCAATCAGAAGGGTGCAGGTTCGAGTCCTGTCGGCGACATTTATCTTTTCTAGGAAGGTTTTTTCAATTTGGATGAGCATTTTATTATACATTAAATTCTGTAAAATAATGGAAAAAAAACATCATTTTTATGGTTTTATGGATACAATTTAGATAACAATTTTTTGAATGGTCCTCACAAGAAATGCGATGTGGGTTTGTTTCCTGATTAAAAAGTCTGTCGATTCGGGCCTTAATTTTCTAACACGAAAAATTACTTAATTAACATTTCATTTCAATCAAATTGAATGGCAATATACAGCGTATGCATTATGGGAGAGATATGCAGCTGTACTTGGTGTATTTTCATTGGGTCTTCGGGGCCAGAACCAAAAGGGGCTGAGTCAAATGCGGGCTTTCTTTTAAATCCATTTGGAAGACGTTTCTAATGTATATTATATATTCTATGATCAAATGACTTACGGAATAGTCAGCATAGACTGTATTCACTTGTAATCTTTAAAATAAAACCAACACCAAGTAACTTGCAAACTCTCTTTGATCTCAATAAAAATAAATTACGTAATTTTTGTTCGTCTTTAACAAAACTAAATTTATTGTCATTTATACCTATATAAACCATCTTGGTTTAGTAAATAGGTTTATTACTACAGACGTTGGTTAAGCGGTTACCCCGGATACGTAGAGGTCCTGGGTTCGAGTCCCAGATGCGACTGATTTTTTTATTATTTTCTGTTGTTTTTTCGGTTTCGTGGTTCATTTGGGATGTGTTAATACTATCTTCTTCAATGATTAAATACACTTAAAGTTCCTGTAAGAACTAGCAATGACGAAATCTTTAATAAACTTAACATTATGTCAATAAAATAATTATACTTTAAAACAATACTACTTTTCATTCATAAATACAAAAAATACTTCTTATCCTATGGTACTAAATTCTACAACAAAATTTATTCAAAAATCATGATAAATTCAAAAACCAAATAAAACATTGGATACTTTACATACGTATAGGGAATACGTATTTTCGTAATAGAATAAAAAATCACAAAACAATATAAATCGCATGGGTACATTCAGCTACACAATATTAGGGTTTCCAATTGCAGCAATTTTTTTCGGAACCCGGATTACGGTTCTAGCATTTTTCAATCTCGGGATCCCGGTGCTGGCACCAGGAATTCAAATTACATCTGAAATAGAAAATATATTAACACCAAATACAGACTAACACCGAAACCACTCAACTGCACTTAAAACGCCTCACCCAACAATTATTATTATTTTTTTCATAAAACACATCAATTGAATATAATGTAATTTAATATTTTTTAAATGAAATTCTCAGCACGGGAAATCCTGGTGAGGATATCATTATTTGTTTTTTTGTCATAAAAAAGAAGAGAATAAAACATTATTATTTTATAAGTATGAATATGATATTATAACATAATTCTTAGTTCGTACTTAAAATTATTGTAGGTCGCGTGGAAAACATCCACATTTCCTGCGAGCCAGTTAATTAACCTTGTAAGTCTACTCAGAGGCATCACCATTGGTAAGTTAGTTCTGCACCTGTGTTGGTGGCCTCGCGAGAAATTATCAGGGACATGAAATCCCATTTCAGCCAGGATTTCAGGTATTGATAATACACCGTTCAATAGTTTACGAGCCATAAACAGTAATGCTATATCTCTCCTAGAACTTAGGCTGCAAATACCCAGCATTCCCGAGAGAAATGCTGTTGGAAACAGTCATGGGCGAAAACCGAACTCTCTCATGAAGGTCGTGAGAATTTCTTTTGGATTTTCTTGACCATTAGTACACAGACGGTGTCCTCTGGCCCCCATAACGTTAGATCCACTCTCGAGAATCCTACGCACTAAACCAAAGTAAAGTAGCCACTTGTATGCGCATTGAGCAGTTTATATAATTGTCAAGATCCTCCTTTTAACTTATAGACATTGAATCTGAAATAATATCAACGTTAGAGTTGTTTAGGTAAATATTATTGAATGAAAGAAGGACATGGTTAATTGGTGAATTTGCAGCGACATTTATTTCTGTTGTTTTTAGGAAGTTCTATAATCGTATTTAGTTACTTTGTACGTATTTTTAATGTATCTGTAAATAAAATGAATGTTTGTCTCTGTTCTCGATTATCTTGAAATTTATTATTAGACCGGTTTCGCTGAAAATAGCACAGTTTGTTCTTATTAATGCCGGGAAGGTTTAGAGAGTTAGTTTGAATAAAATTTAGTATGTAAAACGGTTGCAATAACGTTTTAAAATTAGTATGAAAAACCTTGAACCCGCCATGTTGTATTGAGATTAGCCCCTATGGGCTATATATACCACCTATGGGCTATATATACGGCCTGGTCAGCCATAGATTACATATTGAAAAGAAGGTTTGTTTGGGTAGAATATTTTCAAATTGGAAAACACAAGTAGGTACCTACTTAATAACTTTATTATTTAGATATGTTTTGAAAAAAATAAACGTTTGGAATGAAATAAAATTTTCAATTTGTTTAGAGATAGTTACTTTCGCCATTAAATCAGTTATGGCACCCAAACGACAAGCAGTAATTCACAACTATATAACCTGATTCCACATATCAAGTACACAAGCTAGTTTTTAATAAAAAAATTGTAATTGGAAAAAAGTTTGTTTTTTTTTACCCGTTTCAGAACAGATATCGTCTAGTGAGACGGGTAAAGTACATGTATTTTTATGAAATTATTCAATGTCAGTAAACCCCCGGGTTATCGGCAATGAAATTTGTTTTTTGTTCATAGATAATTAAGCTAGTGAGAGTGGATCTACCTTTTACAAAGACATCTTGGTATGAGGTAATGACTTTTTTAACTTCAATGCTGAATTTAGATAGAAAATATTATTCTAATTGTTTAGGTATCATAGATTGGATACATCTTCTTTTTCTATAGTCGCTTCGTCATTGCTGAGGATCGAGACCCCTACTCCAATCTCCCTCGCGTACAAGGCTCATCCACTCATCGTGATCCTGCGCTGCGTGGAGAGCTGCGGACACCGACGTTCCGGACACCTGCGAGATTTGGTCACTCAAACGCATCAGTGACCTTCCTCTACTTCTCTTTCCTCCCACTTTGCCAGTGATCATGGGCTTTTAAAAATAAATTTTGGGCGCGATGGCGCTGGGTCGCACTCTAACGTTTAAAAAAATTTCCCTATATCGACTTTAAGATAATTGGTAACAAAAAAACATAAATACAAACATGTTTTCAAATTTATATACAAGTTTATCGTTAGGGTGATCCAGTTGAGTGGCAGACAAAAATTCAACGAAAAATAAATTTCTGAGAGTTTTAATGAGTTTTTTTTTAAATATTCGAGGTCGCGATGTATCAGGCCTGTAGCGAATTCGCTTAAAAAAGAGATGTATCATTGTTCATTACACATTGTGCTAGATAAACTTCAAGAGACGTGCTTTTGACAGGTTAATGTTTATGTTATTATCAATGCAGAGACAAATGTAATTACTTTAAGTAAAGTTAAACCATATTCCTAAGACTGGATATATAAACTTTTATAAAGTAATTGCCGCGATATTTGAATTTCGAACATCAACAAGAATCTCGAAAGTTTTGGATAATCGAATTACTTTGAATATTAAATATTCAGTAATGGCCTTCTGTTCAATTGGCTGCGGAGAGAGGAATTAGAGATTCGAGAAATTCCGATAAATAGAAGCCACAAATTTATTCCGATACGATATTTATCGTTAACCGAAAGAATTCACGAAGACAGACTTCATTCGACCGATGAAGCGAAATAATTGGGTACAAAAGGAATTATGGTCTTATTTTGTACGCCGAGAATTTTTATTAAAGTCCAGAGATGACAATACTTTTTTAATAATATTGAGAAAAATTCATTCTATTTCTGACGCAAAGAATTTTTTCTTTACGTTTTGTCAATATTAATTATGAATGGTGAATTGTGCTTTGTATGAAATATTAATTTAAATACAAAATACCCTTTAATACTGTTTAGTCAAATAAAATATTATTGAAATAAACAAACCTATAGAAATATGTAATTTAATTTCGTTTTATTTGCAAGCGTATTTGTGTTTGAATATTCTAGTACATAGGTTCCCAACGAGGACGGTATCGCCCCCCCCCCCCCTAGAGGCGTTGGAGAGATCCAAGGGTGGTGGCCTCAAAGGCAAAGGGGGGGCGGTGAAGGGCTGAAATCGGGGGCGAGAAAAACAAAAAATATTTTTAATAAATTTTCCTAAAGAATTTAAATTTATCGTATGTACGTTGTTAAAGAAATCAGTCATCAAAACGAACTGTCCACTTCTACTGATTTCAGATTGATTAACGGAGAACGGGGGTGATGAAAGATCGTGTCGGGGTATATTTATAAATAGATCCTTCATTGTTGGAATAGCGTGGTAATGTTATATCAGTGCATTTACTTTAGTTGAAAATAAAACGGGTAAAGTTATGAATATAAACAGAAAATAATTAAAATTTGAAAATAATGCTTATCTTCGAACAAAATTATTGACTTTAGGTGTTATTTTTTTACTTGCTAATATTTATTTTATTACATTAATTAAACAAAGTTTATCTGCATGCTTCTACAAAAAAAAAAAATTACATTACAGCAACCCAATCAATGTCTTCTTACCCAATATTCTATATGAAATATTAATTGTTCTTGTATTTAATTCGCAGAACTTCATAAATTAAAATATATATATATATATATGTAAAATCTGCAAGTATTTAATTTTTTAATCATTGTGACAGCTGTTTCGACGTTCAAATCCATTTTCAAACTGTCAAATAATAACATTATTAAATTTGATTTAATTTTTTTTTCTTAAATCATAACACATTATTGAAGAAGATAATATTAACAAATTTGAATGAAACACGAAACAGAAAAAGATACAAAAAATAAAAGGTAACGGTTGCAATTGGGACTCGAACCCAAATCCTCTGTCTTGCCAGGACAACGCTCTAGAATTGAGCTATTGTCACATTTCAAATTAAGAATTGCTAATATTATCCTCAAATAGGTTCGAGTCCCAGTTGCGACCGTTACCTTTTATTTTCTGTATCTTTGTTGTTCCATGTATTATTGAGATTCTTTAATATTTTCTTCTTGTAGGATTAAAAATATCGCAATGCATCTTATAGATTTCAATAAGTGATTCCAATAAATTGAATATAATAAATTATTTTGTGAGGCAGGAAAACAAATATATAATTATTTTTTTCTTCGTTTTTTACCATTTCATAATATTGTTCATTGTGGTGATGGAGGTGCGGTTATCGCATAAAAAAATGTACATAATTTTTGTGGTCAGAAAGAAAAAAATAATGTTTTTGTGGCTTTCATTACGAAGGAAAAACATGTTTTTTGGTTGAGAATAATGTTTTGAGGTTTTTATTCAATCGATAAATGCTGCGTTTTCATGATTGTCAAATTTGATGGTGCATATAAATGTGGCTTCAGAGTTTTCCAAGGATTATTTAAAAATGAATAAATTATCTTCCGATTAATATCGAAGCAGAAATCGTAGTACATGATCCCTTGCCTTAATTGACCGAAGCCGTAAGATAAATAATTGCTTTTCTTAGCCTTTAATCCCGGATGATGGTCCCCCATAAACATTGGACAGCCCTTGTATAATCTCGCTGAATCATTCCCTGCCATTAATTTACCATAAATCCCCAGCACAGGCTTACTACAGGATCCGCCAGTTGGGCCGCGCGATTACTTCGAATAGGTACACATCAGCATTTTGCAGCCAGTCGATTAAGAGGAACGGCTGTGCTGCCTGTTTCATAGATAACTTCATTTTAGATTTGAGGCCAAAATACCCATCCAAACTGAATGATATATTTTTTTTAATTAAAGGTTTAGTAAATATCTAGTGCGAATGAGAAGAATTTTATTTATTTTTGTTTTAAATTATGAAGTATATGCCATGAAAAAAAAAACAATTTTCATAATTTTAGAGGTAACTTAAAAGTAGGTAAAGGTATTTAAAAAAAATAATCATATATGCTGCGTAATTATGATTACGTAAATAAAAAATAAAAAAAACAAAACATTTAAAATAAATCGATTATTTAAATTATGTAATTGTAATTTAATGTAAAGTCCGCCATAATGCTTATTTTAATATTAAAAATAAAACAAATATTTTATGTCTTATTATATTTTAAAAGTTGACGGGGTAAAACTTTTTTTTTAAATCACCGCTAGTCCCCAAATAAGTGTTAAACGTGCCTCTAAAATCGCAAAAAATCAATTCCTTTAATGACCTATATTTCATAATGTAAAACAAAAATAAATAAATTACTTCTAATCCGTACTAGATATTTAATATACTTTTAGATAAATAATATATCATTAGGTTTAGGTGAGTATTTTGGCCTCAAATCCAAAATTTAGTTTTGTGTGAAACAGGCTGCGAAGCCGTTCCTCTTAATAATACATTATTATCTAACATAACTTTGCTATAACGATCGTGCGACTGACATCTCATATGAGAGAGAGCATGCAAATACAGTATAGAAATGAGAGCATCCACGGTTGTTCAGTATCTTTTGACTATCCGATATGTCATTCGAGGCAATATTGTGCCAATTACAGTTTATTAACTAAATACTACTAAAAGCCATCTAAATACTACTTCAAAATCTTAAACGTAGAAAGTCACAACACAGAAGGCATTTATATTTATTTATATTTTTTTCTCTTCAAAAATTTTTAAACCGGTTTTTTCTTATATTTCTTTAATAAATATACAATTTATTACGGAATTTGGAACTTTCGTCCACCACACTAGGCATTTTCTAATACTGTGGTGGTCGAATATCGAATTGGTTAAATTTTCTTCGATAATGGAGTATTTTATTTAATAATTTTATTTGAATAATTTATCAATTATTAACGTCCTGATGGGTTTTTAGAAACAATATGGCGTATTGTTCTATTTTTGATAGTTATTGCAAAGCTCCGTGATGGAAATAAGATGAAATTCAAACTGAAAATGATTGCAAAACCAACTCTATTGATTCTATCACTAATAAAGGTTTAAAAATGCTCGGCTTCATTCTTCGAAATGCCAGAGAACTAATAATCTTTCTTAGTTCGTAGTCAAGTTGAATATAATTCTTCTGTATAGTCCCCTCACTTTAAAATTCATTCCGATTCCATTGAAAAAATTCAACATAAATTTCTAAGATATGTTAACTATAAACTCAGTTTACCTATTGAAACTATAAATTACAATTACTTAATGAAATAATTAAAATTATTAAACCTATCAGACAGAAGAATTGTCTCTGACTTAACTTTTATTTTCAAAATTGTTAATGGTTTTATAGACAGCCCTGATATCGTCAACTTAATTACATTTGATATTCCAACTAGAACTACTCGATCTAAAATTTTGTTCAACTGTAACAATAATTTCAGGACTGAGTCATTCAAATATTCATTGGTACCTCGACTCCACACAGTAGGTAAAACATATTCAGATATAGTAGACATTTTCAACTGCTCGGAATACAAATACAAACAAACGATTATTGGATACCTCCTCAATAATTATTAATATATGTGTCTAGAGTATAAGTAACAGTAAATGTGAGGTATGTTTTGATTATTCGCCTCTGTAGCTTATTACTTAGAATGGTACTTATACTATGTTATTTCTGTATTTATTCGATATATTATTTATGAATCTACGGTGATGTGTTTTGCACCTGTTTACTATAAGTAACTTTTATGTAAAAGCCCATGTAAAGCGAATATTTTACGATAAATAAATAAATATTGCGCTGACGTTGCGAAAACTCAATGGTCAGCTTGCCGGGTGATATTCTGAGTATTTGATAGATTCTAAGTCGGAATTTCGCTATTATTTATTCAAGTACTCATTAAAAAGTTCTTACTTTACCGTTAGAAGAGAACAAGGAAATAAATTCTACACTTTCCAGACAGAAAATAAACTGGGCAATTGTCATGACGCTAGAGCTCACTAGTGCTTGTTTTTTTTGTGTTTGTTTCAGCAGTATTGCTAAGCAATCCCATTTCTTTTAGAACAAACCTTGTATATTTTTAGAACACAATGAATGCCGGTAGCGCGATCAAAATAAACTGATTTAATATAATATTTTTGAAAAAAAAATTATTACATTATTTCGAATTCGCCACAGCTTGTCGTCGGGAGCATATTTACAAAAGTATTATATAAAGAAGTACAGAAATAGTACAGAAGCCAAGAATAATATAAAAATAAATCAGGGAGTTTAATGGAATTTAAGAAAACATACAAATCACAGAATAACATCAGAAACAACGTCAAAAAGGCTTTCCCGGTACAACAAAGTAAAGGATCAGTACAAAGAGTTGCTGCCAAAAGTCACGTTTAACAATGATTTTTATATATTATGCAACATTTTTTGAAAATCACATGGCATCTTGTTTTATGTAAATATCAGATTTTATACAACATTGGTAATATTAAATCAAATTGCTTTGCATTATCGATTTGCTCACCATTTCGTGTGGAATCACTTCTTGAAAACGTATTCCACATATGAACTGTATAAAATAATTTTTACGGGTAAGGAATTTCCGACATATACATGCATAAGCTATGGTCAAATTTGTCAGTAGTATATTGTTTAAGTTGGTATTTAAGCTCTTAATAAGAGTACATTGGAAGTGGAAGATACTCTCAGTATCGCCCTGGTGAAAGACCACCATTCAGAATTGAAACGTTGCTTGAAATGGTTATTTGCCGTGTTTGGTGACCAGATCTGAATAGCCAGGTATTTCCCCACCTTCCTCTTCCCCTTCTACATCCCCTCCCCAATACCTTCAGCCTCACAACATTCCCCAATTGAGGATGTCATAGTCTCACTGGCTCCAGACGTTTGGGAGCAGTGAAAATATTTAAAAAAAAAACATTGGCGATATTACCATAAGTTTTCAGGTTTCACTAAATTATGAACCACATGTAATGGAAACACAATATAAATTTGATAAAAAAACTGGGTATTGAAAAAAAAGCTCTTTTCACATGGGATTAAAATTTTTTGACGTGAGAGTTGACAGTCGGCCATTCAAACAGAGCGCTGAGGTTTTTTTTGGTACACGCGCGCTGTCAGTTTGACAATTTTACACGAGTATTATATTTTCTACAATGGATTTGCCGAAACGAGTAGTTCAATTTACGAGTACATTAAATAACGAAAAAAAGGTAAAAATATATATCAACCATCGTTCAAAAACGAAAACGGAGCAACCCGCCATGTAGACAGAGTGTACGAGTAACTTCTGTCGATATAACTTTCAGTAGACAGTCAGGCAAATACCTCTCGGCATTGCTGGGCTAGCGTGTGCACACTCCTGTAAGTTGCGTTATTGCAAAATTTGCACCGCTCTCAAACATTTAGCTTTGTGAATGATGCTTCACGATTCAGATAGACAGCTTTATGAAGTTTTATTCTTCCACGGCACAACGTTTTTCTATACCGAAAATCAATAAGGTTAAAAAAAAACATAGAATTTTCTATTTGAGATTGTCCACGCATTACTTTTTACATATTATACGTGGTCGAAACATGAACGATCAAGGCTAAAGAAACAGATAACAAAACAAAAAAAAAACATTTTAAATGTATCCATTCCGGAAGAGCTGAGAATTAGATATAGAATTGTTAGATAATTATTATGCATTGAAACGTGATTAACATTCACTACTGAAAAAATATACACCCGAATGAGACGATACAAAGGGCCAATGGAAACAGACGGTTCAACCATAAACAGGTCAGGAAATATGAATAGAGACTTTCTGATGTAATTATTGGAAATATTAACAAGAAAAAACACACCTTTTGAGAGTGATAAGGACAAATTTTGTAGGGAAAGCGAAAAAGATGAAGAATCACCGATATATCTATTGTACTAATGTCTTACTTTGACAAGAAGAAGGCTAATGTATCTGGAAAGCTTTATTGCGGAACCAGTAGACATCTCTAAATAACCACGGTGAACTTCATCAAAGGAATAAACCTAATGAATCAATAATGACAGTTAATTAAAAAAAAACGATAATCTTGAGACGCTTTTTCCTCAAAGAGATAATAAAATATTTACATCGTGGTGAGAAGAATCGCAATAGAAGACGATCTCCTTGGTAAATACTTTAAATACCTTTATTGATATTGAATGAAATTCGCATACAATTTGCACTGCCGCGTCAGACCCAGTATTGTGTAGGTTTCTCAGACGACCTCCTCATATAAATTTGTGGACGGGTTAATTAATTATTAGCCTTCGATTTAAGGCTCTGTTCAGCTATGTAATCAATCATTTGAGCTGAATGAGACAGCTGACGTCTTTTGGTATGTGGGGTCTAATCATGAAAGTCAGTTTTGATTACAAATTCATTGATGGTTTAAATACATCATCCTCTTGTTTGCGTTTATCTCATTGGTAATAGGAGTAAACAGAATCATTTTAAAAACTATATAACTTTACGTAACAAAAAATACTTCAGTCAGAATTAATAAATTAATCTCGCATGGAAATTTGATTGAATACAGAGGTTACTGTTCCAATAACCATCAACGGCATTATAGTAAAGAAGACAATCATATTCATAAATTGAAGAAATGCACAGGTAAATTTCTTAGCCAAGCTAGGCGGTTATAGAATAAGTAAAAAAAATTACGCATCGGTGCCCAAATTCGTCCACAGGCTGCAACACTGTAAATAACTAAATGAGTAAAAAACATTTTTTAATGTCTATTAAAAACTTTTTACGCTTTTTAATGTTATTTTATAAATATTCTCCAGTCCTAAAAATGATAAATATTTCAAATAAATAAAATAGCAACTGTAAAAATCATATCATCTTTTAGCTTAAATATTCTAAATTTACTAATGAAACTGTGTTCATTTAACGACCTGCTAGGTAAGTATGTTGTTTGCATCTGTTTGTACATAATTAGATAAAGAATAGGAAGTAATATTTCCACAGCGTCCTTAAGGAGATTTTTCACAAAAAACGGAGCTACACAAATCATATTGACGGCCTCCATGGTCGAGGGGTAAGGCTCTCGACTACGAATCCGAAGGTCGCGGGTTCAAATCCCGGCGTGCGCAAGTAAATTTTATTTAATTAATTTGTGTTGTTTCGCAATTAATTAAATAAAAATAATATATAGTATATTTGCGCACGTTCCAGAGTGGAAGATACTCTAAGTGTCGCCCTGGTGAAAAACCACCATTCAGAATTGAAATGTCGCTTGAAATGGCTTTTAGCCGTGTTTGGTGACTAGATCTGAATAGTCAGGTATTTCCCCACCTTCCTCTTCCCCTTCTCCTTCCCCTCCCCAATACCTTCAGACTCACAATGTTCCCCAAATGGTAATGCCATAGTCTCACTGGCTCCAGACGGTTGGGAGCAGTTGAAACTCTTGTGCGGTATTCATATAAAAAAAAAAAATTCAATTATCATTATTTAGAAAATTATTATGCAAAGGGAATTGAACTTCTTCAAATCTTAAAATGTAATTATTTTTCGGTCCCACAAAATACAAATTTATTCGTACGTGGTAAGGTATTAACATGTTCAAACTTTAAATTAGTTTGTAATATAATTTTGGTTGTAAGTCGTTGCCAAGTAATTAATTTCGCGATGTGGTTTTAACGTTCAAATAGATTGGTTGATGAAGGACTAAACGGTATCCTAGTACCGCAAATATTTATTAAAATATTCCTCAGATTTCGCAACCCATAAATAAGTAAAGCGGACACTGCTTCTCCCAGAAACCACATTTTTCGCAAAGCATAGGATGTTTTTTTTAGAGTTTTAGTTTTTAAACACCTGTGAACTGGCCTGCACGATCGTGTGATCTCACACCATTAGATTACTTTCTTTGGGGGTATGTGAAGTCACTAGTCTATGTTGATAAAACAGAGACGTTGGATCCTTTGGAAGTCAACATTCGCCGTTTTATTGCCGATATACGGTCCCAGTTGCTCGATAAAGTTGTCGAAAATTGGACTTCACGATTGCGCTTCATTCGAGCTAGCCGTGGCACTCATATGCCCGAAATCATATTTAAACAATAATGGCATAAAATTATCTATTAAATAAAGCCAATATCATAGATATTAACATTATTTTAATGTGTTTTTTTTTTTCATTTTGAATTTGTATACCTCAAAAAAAAACTCAATACATATTATCAGCATTTTTTTTTAAAAGAAATTCACTGTAATACACTCGTTGGTAATTTTTATATGATAAAAAATAAAACAATAACTTTTATTTTTTATATATTTCTTACCGACCGGGTTTCGCTATCACTGTAGCTTCTTCAGGACAGTATACTATTAAACTATGATACACATATATTATAGATTGATAAAATAGGGCGGCTGGAGTCCCATGGGTGGGAGGGGAGCAGATAGCAGACAGGCAAGGGCGTGTACTTTGTTGATTGGAAATATTTTAAGTATAGGGCTTTATTTAAATTTATTTGATTATTACTGAGTTTAATATTAGTGTTTTTGGCTTTCTTTATCTCTATTGCTTCTAAGTTATCTAGTCTAATACCTATTCCAATAAATGAATTAAAAAATATTCTTATTATTCACCACTTGTGACACCACAAAGTGAATACCAATCGTTTGAACAAATTATGATACTATTCCATTTTATGCAGTAAACTAATGCCTATATTTTTATTGAAACTGTTTCTAAGAGAGATGTATCATAGTTTAGAAGCATACTGCCCTGAAGAAGCTATGGTAGTAGCGAAACCCAGTCGGGAAGAAGTATACAAAAAAAAAATTGATGTGAACAAAGCATTTGCTTTATTTTAAAATTATAATGTCACATCACAAAGTTATCGCTTCATATGAAAATACATTAAATTGTTATTTCGAAACTAAACAGCGCATCATGAAATCACGTGTGGCAGAGCTGTATTTCAGATTTTCTTCGGCAACTTATAAGACGTAGATCATCGATTATATCATAGATTGTGCAAAACCTTTGCAAGAAGTTGGTGGCCAGTGTAAAGAGCCGTTAAAAAAGCTAGACACTAACTAAAAACTATAGTTAAATCACCTAAAATACTCAAACAATCTTTGCAAGGAGATTGAAATGAAAAGATTGATTTTCACGAAAGCAATACAAAAATACTGCACATGGAAATGAGACAGAAACCTTTGAAGACATTAAAAATGATAGTAATATATAATGTGAGAAGAAAATAAAATAAAACCCAGAGAAAAGCGTTCATTGAAATGAAAGACCGAAGACGTTAAATGCAGCGTAGAAGCCTTTCGTAAGTCAGTTGAATTTACTTTGAACCATCTGAAATTTCGTGCCTTTTCATTTTAAATAAGCTGTCTGGAAAGCGCTTTGCCACGGAAACATCCATAGAAAAAGGGAATTTTTAATGACGGAATGGTTCTCTTTGATTTTTTTTCGACTATTTTGAGAGTGCCGTTAAAAAAGCATCAAATCATCTTAACACTCGTTCAATAAGACGAAATGTATGCGAAGGATCTTTAATGATAAAGGGGAAACTTTTTACGGTTATTTATTTTTTTAAAGTTTACTTTGTGATAAAATCCCCTTCTAGTCGTTTTAACACGAGTGGCGGATTGAACGCTGTGTCTGTTTTACCGGTATTAAGATATATGTTGAAGAGACAGGGTAAATTATGCCGTTGGCGCCAGTGCGCAGTCTGGAGATACGATAGACGCGTGCCCTTCATCCATATCTTCGTTCTTATACATTTTAAGCAACTTACCAGGCTTACTGTTTTTTCTTCCTACTCACTCTTCAAGAAAGAAATACACTTCTCAGATAGGCCCCGATAGAAAAAGATAACCCTATTTCAAAGTCTCTTGTGTGAAGAAACCAATATTTTATATAAAATAATGAATTAAAACTAAAAACCGCTAAATGGGGTCGCTAATGTTTTTCTTTTATTGTACATTTAACCCGATGATTTTCAACCCATTTTATTACCTAATTTCGTAATGTAGAAAAACAAAACTCCCCTATTAACCGGGATTGTTAAAACTCTCTCCATTGACCGTACACTTTTTCAAACTCCGCGGTATTTAATTCATGAAAATTCTCTTATGAAATTCTCTTGTTTTATTCCCTAATTTCCAAAAGGACAACACTGGCCGGTTTTTTTTTTGCCAAGAGCGTTTAACTCATGAAAATGTACACTTCGTCAGCAAACAAAAGAATGGTAAACACGGAGGTACCAAAAGCACTCCCAAAACATATATACAAATATGCTTACATAGGCGTTATTCCCTTTGACGGAATAAAGATCGCTAAAGAGTAAACGGCACGTTTTTTTAACCCTTCCTTGCCAGTGCCGTCAGCTGTCAGATGCCGATGTCAATGCATTTATATATTGAAAAAAAAATACAAGTATTTATCGAACGTAATAGAAAAAATGTTTTTCGGAAAATCGGGAAAAAAATATTACTTATATGTGCGTATGTATTAATATGTAAAGAGTAGGGAAAAGTTTTTATACCCAAACGTAGAATATATATATTTTTTAAAGCTGAGAATATTACAATACATAATTTTGTAATAGGCACCTATTTTTTTGTAGAATTAATTAACAGTCCCATAATTTAGTTGAATCGATTACTCATGGAAGTTCCGTTGTTTATCTTACATGAAATAAAATAAAATAAAATTATATCTTTCCGAGTGGTGCGGTACTTAATGAGAGGGGTAGGGGTTTTTGTTCACTGTGCTACGATTTGCGGTCGTCAGTAGTAGCCGTTTTATGCGTGGCCTATGCTTTTTGTACCTATGTTTTAATATTAAATGTAAACGGTCCATTTTCATGTAACTTGCATACAAAATTCTAAATGCGTACCCTGTATACTGAGTCTACAGCACCGGGGCTCGGAAAATTTTCAAGCACCGTAATGGAAGGGTGGTAACATTTTTATGCCTGAATAAATCAACGGCTTGGATGGTAACCGGATAATTCAACATACGAGAATATATGAATCGTGACATAAAGTTATTAAAAGCAGGAACGTAAAAAATAGATAAATAGTTCGATAACCTGATGTTACCTAACCTAAAAATTATCTTCTTTTTATTTGGCAAAGTTATATTAAGCTTTTCTGGAAAGATTTTGTTTTTCGTACTTTAATGAGTTTATAACACCTTTAAAACGTGTGCTGATTCATACGTGTGTTGAATTGTCACGGAACCGGGTTAGGTACACCTTTGAATAAAAATAAATGCCAAATATTAGGCTGAGCTCGTGGAATATCTTAAGTTATTTTGTACTTACCCGATTCAATTCCAATAATCTATTTTTTAATGTCGGAACACACTTATTGGAGTGTTATTATTAAGTGTGCAAGAGAAATTTCGTTTACGTAAAGTGGCATAAATAATTTAATATGTGTATTTCCTTGATATTGAGTAAAGTATTCAATTCAACACATTTTTTTATAAACTTTATAATAGAAACATGAAGAGAACATTAAACAGGCATACTTGCAATAAATACAATGCAATAAATTATAAATACTTAGTGGCATTAATCCACTTTCAACAATTTTGCGGAGAGAAAAAAAAAAGTTAACATTAATAGAATTCCCCCTTAAAAGTCAGCACTCAAAAATACACAATGCATCTAGATAAATAGATAGTTTATTTATATTACGTACAAATCATTATTCACTTTCACAAATAATGTTATATATTAAGAGGAACGGCTGGTCTTCCTGTTTCATACATAACTTAATTATGGATTCGAGGCCAAAATACCCATCCAAACCGAATGACAATTTTTTTTCATTAAAGGTTTAGTAAACATCTATTACTGATAAGAATTATTTTACTAACTTTTGTTTTAAATTATGAAGTAGAAGCTATGAAAAAAATCAATTTTAATTAATAATAATAGTCACCAAATAATTGTTAAAGTTGCCTCTAAAATCGCGAAAAATCAATTCCTTTAATTATCTATATTTCATAATGTAAAACAAAAATAAATAAATTACTTCTAATCCGAACCGGATGTTTATTATACTTTTTGATGAAAAAAAGATCCTTGGGTTTAGGTGAGTATTTTGGCTTCAAATCCAAAATTAAGTTTTCTATGAAACAAGCCGCGCAGCCGTTCCTCTTAAGGGAATTCATAGGTAAAGGTGACCCCTACTTGCTACTTGCGCCATGTAGTCCATTTCAGTTCGTGGTAATGTAAAACAAGAAAAATTGTGTACACATGTGTAGTGTGTAATATACCTTACACATTATTAATTTAAACAGTAAAAAGTTAATGTAGAAAAATAATAAAGAAACTCGTCACTGTCTAATATAAAAACAATATAGAAATGGTAAAAACAACACACCTTAGGCTTTGAGGTAAATAACTTCCCCCAGGGCCTCCTGTGTGGAGTTACTGTAAGAAAAAAAAGTAGCATGTAATGTTTTTGTTTCGTTGTAGTCGACCAGTTCAATCGCATTGTTGGCATTAGAATCCTACTGTTTTTTTGTATTTTTTATATGAATACCGCACAAGAGTCCCAACTGCTCCCAACCGTCTGGAGCCAGTGAGACTATGGCATCCCCAATTGCGGAATGTTGTGAAGCTGAAGGTATTGGGGGGGGGGGGGAAGAGAAGGGGAAGAGGAAGGTGGGGAAATACCTGGCTATTCAGATCTAGTCACCAAACACGGCTAAAATCAACGTTTCAGTTCTGAATGGTGGTCTTTCACCAGGGCGATACTGATAATATCTTCCATATTGTAAATATTTTATAAAGGTTAAGAGAGCGAGAATTTATTTTTGTGGTTTATAATAGCTGATTCCATCTTAAAACGTTTTTAATTCAAAGATTTAAGTCGATCAGGCTGATGTTGAAAGGAATCAGTAAACTCCGCGAGTATGTTTCCTAGCGATTTCAATCTAAAAATACCGCTCCGTGATTACTTAACAGAAAAGTTCGTGAATTTGTGAAGTATGTACTGAAAATGTTTTTTTATTTTTTTTTTTTTTTTTTCATTTACCCCTACATTTCAAGATACGTATCGTAAAACGTTTACGAGTTACCATATTCAAATATGTAATACGGACGTTGGATACCTCGCAGATTTTCATCTAAAAATGCGCCAAAATAAACCGCTTGAGCAAAATAATTCACGTTGAAAATAAATATTTATTTTACTAAGTATATACTATCGATTTCTGAATATGTGTTGTACATGAAAAATGGGTTCCACAGAGTAATTTAATATGTTTTGCACTATGTATAATTTCGAAGGACGTTCAATATCACTTTAATTATTTAGATTTATAATATTGTTTACACAATAACACTGAGCCAGACGTGAAACCATCGTTTGACGGTCTCAGTGGTTGAGTGGTTACGATCCTTGATTACGAATCCGTGTCATTTCACAATTTAGTGAAATGACACGGATTCGTTTCATTTCACGTTCCAGAGAGGCGCATTGTCAGTATCGTCCTGGTGAAAGATCACCATTCAGAATCGAAATGTTGCTTGAAATGGCTTTAGCTGTTCCCTTCCCCACCTTCCTTCTTCTCCATCTCCTTAGTACCTCAATACCTTAGTCTCATAATATAACCTCCACACAGCATCCCCAAAGATGATATAGGCCTTGAGGGAAATTATTTCCTCCTTGGTCTCCTGTGTGGAGTTACTGTAAAAAAAAAAACCTAATTGGGGACCCCACAGTCTCGCTGGCCCCAGACGGTTGAAAGCAGTTGGGACATAAAAAAGTGGTATAACATAAAAAAACGTCACATAATTGAAAGCGAATCCTCTATTTTAAATGTGCGAAAAATTGATATGGAAAATGTACTAGAAATATCAGTGATGCACAACCTTTTTAGCCGGAGGGCCAATTTATCGATTTTTAATTTGTTCACGGGCCGCAAGGGGTAGAGTGCATACAACTTGACATGGTTAACTTTGTAGTCGCTTATGTCGCTAACCTACTAATGCTAGTTTTAAAAAAAATAAATTTGGTGTATAAAGTACAAACAAAGCGCTACATACGTTTTTTTTATCTCTAACTTCATTCCAACAAATGCTGTCGGCTTTTTCACAACGGAACTCCAAAATATTCCTGTTAATTGCTGTTACCTCCACGTTATCAGAAAAAAAAAATATTTGGAAGCTTATCCATAAAAACAGAATATCGAAGAAATCGCTAAGAAAAGCGCTAATTTTGCTAGGCTCAACGTCAAACCACTAAATGATGTTGATTTTTATCGTTCTTAAAGTCAGATTCTAAACAAAATTTAGTCAAGAAATCTGCAGAATTTTAATAAAAGGAAATTCTCTGAAATACATCAAACATAGATCCCAACAAAGAGAAATCGCTAAAAAATTTAATGCTTTTAAGATTCACTTTTTAAAATTTTGCACGAAATCACGTACTCTTTATGCAGGTGGCGAAAATGTTGAAATTCCCGGTTAACACCGGCCGCATGTCTCGATTTACGCAAAAATAACATCACCAAAATGCGTGTTATTTTATAGAGCTCAGGCATAAATATTATATTGTTTTTTGGGTATTCTAAAAAACTTAATTTGCCCCACTGAGTGTGACAATATCCGAAAAAGGGTTCGCAAATAGGAGATTTTGAAATTAAACATTTTTTAGGTCTGATATATTATTTTTTTCATGGCTTATAAAAAACCACAAAATGCCTGGTTAAGTCAAGTGCCAAGGTGTGTTCTAGTAGCAGTATTTAATTAAATCATATATGATATTTTAAGATCATTATATTTTCAAACCAAAAATACATGACTTTGAATTACTTCGCATTGCAGAGCCTAAAGGTCAAACCACAAAATTTTATTCTTTTAAGAATATGTAAAAAAGCTTGAAATTTTGAGCGGCCGTACGAAAAAGCTTGCGGGTAACACGAAATTCCAACTAGAGACATGCACGCCGAAGGTTGTGCATCACCGAAATGTATCATAATTATACATTTCTTTGATCGCTGAAACAGCTGTCACAAAAATAACAAACCAAAACATTTGAAGAATTTAATATTAATGACATTAATACGAAGTATTTTGTTTACATTATTTAAATATTAATAAAAATAATTATCTTATATTTCATTATATTTTCAAAGGTGATGATATTTACTATACTTTTTGACGGAAAAAAATCATTAGGTTTAGGTGAGTATTTTGGCATCAAATTCAAAATTAAATTTTGTATGAAACAGGCAGCGCAGCCGTTCCTCTTAAATCGTTATATAAAAACTGAACTTCATCAATTGAAAATCTATCTATATCTAATGCTACCTCAATCTAATAATTAAGATACATTATTCAAATATATTATTATGTCTAAATTTCACGTCGAACTCAAGGACCAGTTCTCTTCGTGGCGTAGAAATACTAATATATTCTGTAATACTGTATTATTCTGTAATTCCATTTGATGTTTATTATTGTAACAATATTTTATGATTTCGATTTTAAATTAATTAATAGGTTCTTCAATAGATGCGTAATCACGCTATGGCGTCATAATTCATTAAATAATATGAATTGCTTTGTTTAAACCACTGTTTTTAATATATAAAAATCTACATGTCTCACAAGCAAAAAAGCTCCCCACATCAGAAATAAAAAATTAAAAAAAAAGTATTTTTCCCCTCATAAAATTTTAAATAAAGCAGAAAGAAGTGTTAATAGTCAATTAAATATTATTACTAATCAAATGTTCTTGAAAAATTGTTATTCTTAATCTTATTTTTACATTAATAACTATATTTATTTTAATTTTATGCCTTTATATTTTAATGTCTCTTTTGTAATCATAATAATACTAATTTCTTTTTAAAATTTCCAATACACATTTGTTGTTTAATAATTAAGAAGAACTTCTTTTTTTTAAAAATTATTTTTACAATTTTATTTAATTACCTTCCTACTTTCATCACTAATTGTTAAATTTTCTTTGTGTTTGTAATTTGTTCTATTTGCGTATTATTTGTCTATACTTGTCATTATTTTTAGTATATTTTTTATTCTGACGAAGGGAGCTTTACTTCTGAAACATATGTATTTATATATTAAAAAGTGACAAAAAACAATGTGATGCTTTTAATTCATTAATTAATACCTATTTAATTTTGATTGTTTTAATTGATTGTTTAAAACGTATTCAACGATACTTAGGACACATTGCTTGCCATACCGAGAACCCAAACCTGGACATTGGAGATGCTTATAGTAACTGGTAAGGTGGGAGGAAAAGATAAGATCACCGATGTGTTGGTCTGATCAAGTATCATAGTCCGTAATGTCGGTGTCCGCGGCTCTCCGTGAGGAGTGGAGCTCTCTAGTTCATCGGGGCAATTCGTCGCCCACAACACAAAGAGGCGTATCTCATACTAAGCTCTTCTGAAAAGTCGCTAAATATGAGATACGCCTGTTTGTGTTGTGGGCGATGAATTGGAGTGGGGTCAAGAGGCTCAGCAACGACTCAAGACGAATAGCTACCCCTACGAAGGAAATTGAAAATGTCAAAAAATGGATTTGATCAATTATGCTTGATTAAAAAAAAATGTATGTTACGATGCTCGCTCAGAAAATACGATATTTTAATAATAATTGATATACGAGTATACTAATACCATAGACATTTTATAGCTACAAGTCTGCTAAGTGCGAGGACTACATCAGCATTAAAAATCACTTCTGCCATCCGCACAGACTGACGCCGGGACACTTATACGTACGAAAAAGGTAAATAAGAAATTCTAGTCGCAATAAAAATGTTAAATAAAATCTTGGGGCGCCGCGAACCACTTTTGCTGTTGAAATATTCATAACACTTATCGGCACTCGCAGTGGGTGTAATATGGACTTAAGCGAGATTTTATATCATATTATAAACTCACGGAATTTATGTGAAAATTCACTTTCATGCTTTATACACTGCAAATAATAAAGGTTTGTTTATTTTATACGATAACACACATGTTTTTACTGCCCGGCTGCGTCCGAGTTTTAACACATTATTTTCTATACCTTTTTTTCTTATTAGATTAATCAAACCTTTTTATGATAGTTATATGAACAATTAAAAGGTAGGAATTTGTGTTGTACTGTATGAACGAAGCTAATGAAATATCTTTTATGATAGCACATCCCATAAATGAAATAATATTCGTATAAAAGACAACGCGATTAAATGGATTACCAACTACTTAAGAAATCGCCTTAAAGTCGTAAAAAATCAATCATATTAATAGTGACCAAAAAATGTCAGAGTTTGGAATCCCCCAAGGTATAGTGGTTGGACTGATTCTATTCTCCATATAGGATTAGTCCAAATATGTTAATAAGATTTTCTTTCAACAATTTTTTTTTAAAGAAAGATAAATATTCCTTGGTTACGAATAACCTGACAATATTTGAAAATCTCCTACTACCATCACAGTAAGCGGAAGATGTTGCTTGTGTCGTAAATGGAGGACTTAGCCAGCCGAGGAATTGAACTCACCACGCCTGGGTGAGACCCAAACGCGATGCCAACTCAGCCACTGACCGGTAACTGCATGGCCAAATTACTTCATATGTATGTATATACTGTATTAATAGTAATTAAAAACACCAGGGAAAACGTGAAATTAACGGCACCGAAGACATAAACACCATCAAGACATTTTCAACATTAATTTACTAGCACTAAAAAAGTTAAAAAAAAAACATCTGTAGTTCCATTTGCAATAAATGCAAACGATAAAAAATTGTACACCTTCATATATGACAATTTAAAAAAAAATAACAGTAATAATGATTGCATTTCAAAATGCACAATTTTTACTAAAAACTGCGAATAAAATCGATATCTACGGAGTAAATATCGATAAAAATCTGAAAAGGCAAGACAAAATATGCCAAGATGTAAAAATAAATAGAAAGTTGGTAAATTTATTCATCAGAAATTTTTCGTCAACAAAACATATATATATAAATATACTATGCTCTAGTTAATCCACTTTACAATATTCTATCATTAGTTGGGGATCCGCACATAAATCTAACCTTCTTTCTGTAAGAATTATACAAAGAATAATAACGAAAAGGATATTTTAAAAAACGTTCGAACCACGCAACGGATCGACTATTTGAAGAATTTCAACTACCTGTATTTCAAGATCTATACAATTAAAATTCATGTCGTTAAAGAAAAAGACAAATTCCAATTATTAACTGACAACCGTACTCGAGTTAATTATATTTGTCCATGTCCAAAATTAAATACTTCATTTGCACAACTACGTCGTACTTACCGAGGACGATCTTTTTTCAATCGACTACTGGCAGAAATCAAAGTCATTAATGATAACACTCAAATATTTAACTCTATTAAGAAAGATTTTAAAGACATTCTTAACAAATGAAAAAAAATTCCAATTACACTGATCTTGCTAAAAAAAAATTTCGTCTAAATACATATACATAGATGTAGAATATTTTTAATCGCTTGCGCGTAAACAAAACTCAAGACATAACGCCTCTGAAGATGGGCAGTGCGATTTGTCCGAAACCTCAGGAGTTAAAAAGTCCTTCCATTGCGCAGGTAAACCGAGAAAATTATTCTGCATCTTACACCAGTGAAAATCTCAACCATAACATATATATAGTATATATAGAGTATAGCTATTTATTCAGTTGTAATTATATTATCTCAGTTACGATATACTACTTACATTGAATATAAATGTTTTTTTGAACCTCAATTATTACTTTTTTTCCTTAATAAAACTGCAAAGTACATTCTAAGGCACATTCATATACGAGTATGTATGTATCATATATGTTTTTAACCATCAGTGGTTAATGTACACTCCTCTTCCATCGGCATAATCCTCCATCGCGACACAAGCAACATCTTCCGCTTAGTGTGATGGTAGTAGAAGATATTCAAACATAATTATGTCATTCGTAAGCCGGGAATGTTTGACTTTAGTTTCAAAATTAAAATAATTCATGATGCAAAAACTTGACGTCAGAGTACTTTTTCTGTCAGCGAAAATAGATTTCTGTTTCACAGTCTCAACCTCGGTAAGATTGTTTTTCAACATCATACAGTAGAATCATTTTAAAGAAATTCTTGCTTGTGTAGTGGTGTACTGTATCGTTGAACTAATGCGAAGACAAGTGAGGACTGCGGGTGGGTTTTCCAAATTATTCAATTTGGACCACTATCGGCGTACACAAATACATTCAAAGGTGCGCTCTATAAAACGGGTTTCCCGTAAATTTTTATAGTCTTTTTTAATAAATAGTACGTATTTTTAATTGTTGGACTACGGAAGTTACACAGGGCGGGAAGAAACCGTTCAGAACCGATAGTTTGCAAGTCAACGTAATTCACATTTCAATGGAAAATGTCACTTCACTTGAGGCAGTTTCCTTTTAAAGTTTTTTACAAAGAAAAAAATAACATTTTCCAACATTACTTAGCAGTAATATTAGACTGCTGTTGCGTTATATTAATAAGATTTAAAAAAATATTACTTTTTAAAAGTTTCTGACCGAATACTCGTGGAAAGGAAAGGTGGATTGGTTTATAGTTTCCGATATTTTGGGATGTTGAAAAGGAAACACTTTGACGTTTTGGCTGAGTCACTGTAGGCATGATCAGAAAGACATTAACCAGTTTTCGATCACCTTATAAGATAATTTGTTATATAATTGAAAATACACTTTGTATATACCACTTCACTTAAAATATATAAATATTTCTACATGTTTCGATAGCACTGCTATCATCTTCAGGAATAAATGAATACTAAAAAATAATTTCAAGTATAGAAAAATGATAAAAAAATTAAAACAATAATTTAAGAATATACAAAATATGAGCATAAACAAAAATGAATTAAAGTAGGTAAGTAACAGATCAAAAATGTTAATGATAAAATAATTATAAAACATTGAATAATACATTTAAATTAGAAATATAAATAAAAATTATTATTATTAATATTAATATGAAAATAAATTTAAGAGATAGCTATTTTAAAAAAACATTTGATTATTTATTAAATTTAATTCGTATTAACACTTTTTCTTATTTCTAAAATTTCAAATTTATCTAATTGTAAACCAGATAATTTGTGTTAAGGAAACAAGAATCACACTTTCACATTACCCACGCTTTCTTACGGTATCAAAAGATTCGCTTCTACATACATAAATACACACTATACCATCAGCACAGGTGACAATAAGGAGTTAGTTTATAAACCTTATTTATAATATGTTTTCCACCTTTCACTTTTTTCATTCTTATTATCATTTTTGGAAGATAATGTTTGTTGTTGTTTATTGTACTTATTGAGTATTATCACTATGTAAACATTCATGTACGTAAGTTTTGGGCATATTGCCTGTTTTATGTACTAAAAAAAATCTACACATCTGCCCTGATAATGGATACTGCAACGCTGTCCAAAACATTAGCTAAAGGAAGAGGAAGCCTTTTCCTTCGGAAGAAAATGCCTTTGGACGTGAAAATACACCCCCTTGAACCAACAACAAATAAAATGTTCTTTTCGTATCGTATAATTTAAAATTAGGAAACTTGACATGAAACATTTGAAGGCATTTATAATAAAACAATAAACTTACCATCTTTTTTTTTCTCCATAAATCCAGCGTTCATTAGAATGTTTATCCATTTTAATGCTTCAATTAGATGAGTTCTGAGAATGAATACGTTTTAATTTAAACACGAGGTTGGATTTAACGTAGAAGTTGACATAGTGCCTGCCTAGAACCTTCCTATGGATCAAAGCATTCTGTGGGCTCACGATCCATTAGTAAAATATTAATCTCATTGAGTTCGGGGAAATATACATATTGCCACATTAAAACCAGATGAGCCCTCTCCAGGAATGAAGTGAAATTGGACAATATGGTATTTGAACGATTTGGGATTACTGTGAAAAATGTGCGGCTTATGCCTATTTATCTTTTCTATGATCGTAATGTAAATGTAAATTTTATTTCTTTCATTTTTAAATATTAATTATTTTTATTGATATTTAAAAACCCCATTTTATTATTTAATCATTTTAGAAAATAATATTAACATGAGGCATGGAACTGGCAGAGGAAGGATGAAAGTAGACTGAATGCTTTAGAAATGAGATCTCTGAGACGAATGTGTGGTAAAACCATGTATGATCGTGTGAAAAATGTTGAGATTCGTAAATAATGCAAGGCTGATGTAAGCGTAGTGAGCAAGATTAAGAAAGGGACGCTTAGATGGTTTGGGCATGTAGAGCGAATGAACAAAGAGAGGAGTATAAGGAGAATATATGACGCGAATGTGAATGGAAGAAGAAGCCGGGGACCCCAGAGGAAGACATGGCACGATCAAGTGAATCAAATACTCGAGTCGGGCCATGTCAAAAGCCGGAATATCAGAAGAGAATGTATGAGGCGTTGTATAAATGCGAATGAAGCGAGAAGTGTATGCCAAGATCGAGTTGTTTGGCAGTCCATCCTCTCTGCCTACCCCTGCAGGGAAACGGCTTGATGGTTAGTTGGTTAGTTAGTTAGCTAAATGAAACATGAAAACGGGAAAAACGACAGAAAATAAAAAAAGATTTCCGTCGCATCTGGGACTTAAATCGTACGTTAAAAATGGAGAATAATATTGACAATTCTTGAATTGGAGATATGATATAGATAAAGATGACATAAATTGAACTGGTCTCATTAGCTAAGTAGGTTAAGCGGTTGCCGCGGATAGGCAGAGGTCCTGGGTTCGTGTCCCAGATGCGACTGAAATCTTTTTATTGTCTGTCGTTTTTTTTCCGTTTTTATTTTTCATTTAGGTTATGTTAACATTATTTTCTACGATGATTACTTATTTTTTTAATATTATTCAGTACAATATTGATTTAAAACTGCCTACGCTGAGGGTGTTGTAAAGTAGTCAACGAAAATAATACCTAAAAAGCAAATTTTTAGCAGTTATTCGTAGAGTTTTTTTAAAAAAGGTATAACCGCAGGCGAAAAACTAGCACTGACAGCTGTCAACGGCACAGTGACATCAAAGCCTATTCCTTTCTGAAATATTGACAAAAAAAAACATTCTACAAAAATAATTCGTTAACATTAAAAATCCATCCAAACTGAATGATATATTTTTTAAATTAAAGGTTTAGTAAATATCTAGTACGTATGAGAAGTATTTTTTATTTATTTTTGTTTTAATTTATGAAGTATAGGCCATGAAAAAATAATTTTTTTAATAATTTTAGAGACAATTTAGAAAATTGTTTGCGGGTATTGTATTTTTTTTTAAATTATCATATATGTAAATATGATTACGTAAATAAAAATATAAAAACAAAACACTTAATGAAAAAACTTTTTTTTGGGTCGATATTTTAAATTACGTACGGCAAATTTGTAAATTGGCCGTTTTTAATTCAATTTGAAGTCCACCGTAATACTTATTTTAATATATTAAAAAAATGTGTATTTTATATTTCATTTTATTTTTAAAGTAGACTGCGTAAATTTTTTTTAATCGACGTCAGCCCCCAAATAATTGTTAAAAGTGCCCCTAAAATCGAGAAAAATCAATTCATTTAATGGCCTATAATTCATAATGTAAAACAAAAATAAATAAAATTTACTACGCTTTTTGATGAAAAAAAAGATCATTAGGTTTAGGAGAGTATTTTGGTTTCAAATCCAAAATTATGTTTTGTATGAAACAAGCCGCGCAGCCGTTCCTTTTAATCCCTCCTTTAACTTTCTGTCTGTTTCTTTTTTATGTGTTGTCTCATTTTGTTACATTGTTTCGTTTTACATTTTGTCTATAATACTAAGTAACTGTGTGTAAATGGTTCAGTTGAAACGTTTAGTGAACAACCTCACTAGGAAAACCTCTGCTGTGGTGTTCGCGTGTTTCAGATAAAGTGTTATTTGCATGTTGGGTTAGTAGCGATTATAGAACAACATAATAACATATGTGAACATGATAACGATGAAGTGAAAAGAACTAAATGAAGCAATTTAGGAAGAAAAGCGGAAAAAAATATGTAAAAGAGATATTGAAAGCATTTAAAAATATTCTTGTATCGCTTACAAGGCAACATGATTTTTTTTTGGTTAAGAAACCTTTGTAACTTTCTTCCTGTTTTTATTTTCGACCAGAGCGGTTTCACCTTATATGGGCATCTTCAGACGGGTACAATTAAAACATAATCTATGGTATATAGATATAGAATCTATATATATGGTATATACAGAGGCTCGCCCTACTGCTGTTCAATATCAGGTTATGTTCTGATTTAGTAAATAGTAAAATTTTGTACATAATTTATTCTAAAATGTAAATATGTTAACTGTAAACCTCTGTCAATAGTTTTAAGTCACTAGCTACAGGTCTAAGTTGTAAGTCGCTAATTATTAGTCTGAATTATGTAGTTTCTAATTATAAATCTTAGCTGTAAGGCATTAGTAATAAATCTAATATGCACATTATTATATTGTATATGTCTAAGTTATTTGTTATAGGTTAGATAAATTGTGTTGCAAAGCGCCCTTGAGGTGATTTACTCACGAAAACGGCGCTATAGAAATGATCCATTTATTATTATTATTATATATGTCAGGAGTGGATACCATTGCTTTGTGTAATATTGTACATTTGTGACTAGAAATATGTTTTATTGCTGAAGGAACGGTTTTACAATTCTATTCGAAACTCTTTCGATTGGTTTATTGCCTTCTAGAAGACGGATTACATCGCGTTTATTTATTGAATCTATGGGTTTAAAAAATAATTATACAATGTCTATCGTGGCAGCTTATAAAATAGATTTATTATTTTACTATTGTAATTATTTTATATTATGTTTGGTTAGGGGTAATTACACTTTGGAAAAATTATTTTTATTTAATTTTGATGATATTGTTCATTAGAAATTGAAGTGTCATACCGATCTGATAAAAAAATGACTGGACAGATTGGAGTAGCTGCAGCTCAGTGGATTAGAGCGCCGGATCGACCATAAAGTCCTGGGTTCTAGTCCAAGCTGCCACCTTTATTTTTTTTCTATTCTGCGTCTTTTCGGTTTCATGTTTCGTTTTGGGGTTTGTCAGTATTATCTACAATGACTAAAAATAAATAATAATAGTTACTATTAAATAAAAAAAGAAAGAAAAAAAAAAAAGAGTAATACGAATTAACCTTGAACGCAATAAATGCGTTGGAGAATAACTACGTAGAGCAGATTACAGAATTCATGAAATAAATGTCTAACAATCCCTTAGTTACTAAGAAAGAACGATATTATTTAAGAATTGAATTAAATCTCGGCAATTTCGACGGATGTCTACTGGATAAATATTGTTACTGAAAAGCAGTTTCACATAAAAAAGGTAGAACGAGGAGTCAAGGATTCAATTTGCGAGATGATTAAATAAGAGAAAAATAAATAAGGTAAAGTTTATACGATATCGTTAAAAACAATAATTTGAAATGCGAGTAAGTAAGTACCTACGGACGTAGTCGCTCCAATTAACTCTATCGATAAATCTTTTCGGAATATTTAAAAGAAAATCTTGTAAAATAGGTACCTACCTAGGTTCATAAGTTCCGAAAAGTAATTAATTTAATTTTTTTTATTTAATTAAAATTTTATCAATAACTACCTACTGAAAATATGTTTTACTACTTCTGTATAGTATAAAATAAAAATTCCGCTGATTCTACCACTGTTTTCCACTTTATGTCATCTCTAAATACGCTTTCACATTTGCTTGTATTCCTTTAATCTGTTTTCCTTTATCTCTTGTTTTTCTTTCATTTGAATAATGCTCTCTGTATTGCTTTATGATATTATTTTGCTATTTGTGTGCCATTACTCATTATTTACTTACTATCGTAATGCTAATGTAATAAATAAGTATCTTTTATCCGAGTTTTAAACATACCTAGCTGACGTGTACCTGGCCTTGCTCGCGATATATATATATATATATATATATATATATATTTTTTTTTTTTTTTAAATTTTTTTTTAAATTAAGCTATGAAATTGTGATTTTTTGCTGGTCGTTTGGGTGCCATAATTGATTTACAAAAAAACATTAATTTGAAAATTTTATTTCATAGCAAACATTTATTTTAAAAAATGTATCTTTTTTTATATATGAATACCCCACAAGAGTCCCAACTGCTCCCGACCGTCTGAGCCAGTGAGACTGTGGCTTACCAATTGGGGAATGTTGTGAGGCTGAAGGTATTGGAGAGGGGAAGGAGAAGGGAAGAGGAAAGTGGGGAAATACCTGGCTATTCATGTTTGGTCACCAGACACGGTTAAAAGCCATTTCAAGCAACGTTTTGTTTCTGAATGCTGAGTATCTTCCAATCTGAAACGTTTGAAAATATACTAAATATTATTTTTTAAATGATTTATTTGTGAAACAGCACAAATTAATTAAATAAAATTTACTTGCGCACGCCGGGATTTGAACCCGCGACCTCGGATTCGTAGTCGAGAGCCTTACCCCTCGACCATGGAGGCCGTAAAGGCCGTATGCATAATAAAGTTCTTAAGTAGATACTTGTGTTTTCCATTTTGAAAATATTCTACCCAAACAAACCTTCTACTTCTGAATATGTAATCTATGGATTAACCTAAATACAACATGGCTGGTTCAATAGTTTTACATATTTGATTTCATTAAAACTACTCTCTAAACCTTCCCGGCACTAATAAGAATAAACTGTGCCATTTTCAGCGAAACTTGACAACATTTATTTTCATATATGAATATTGAATTGAATTGTTTCCACTCACCCCTTAGCAATGTTAACGCTAAGTATTATAAATAAATAAATTAATTACTTTATAATTTACATGCTCTTACCTTAATTTTCCACTCGCTATTTAGAAGTAGGAGGTAATATTAATATATTTGTCTAATCTTTCCATGAAATATTAATTACAAAACGCTTTAAACTTCTCTAAAAATATCAAATTATATTCCTTTAAGGGATTAACCCTTTGTCCGAGCTTTTCAAAGGTTTCTCACAAACCGAAATGTACCGGGTAGAAAAAAATGTCATACGAATACCTTTGGTAAATCCCATAAAAACATACCCGCACAATGGACATCAAAGTAATCACCAAACAAGCCCCGAGGAACGGATTAAAAAAGGTCTAGATGCTACATGCTTAGTACAAATATTTTAATAACCATGCGAAAACACACATTAAAAATGTTTTAAAGATATCATGTATTTTGTATTTAAAGATTATCAAATCATCAAATCCGATGAATTATAAAAACATGCTTAAAAGGGGTTACTGAATAACCCCATCATCCCACTATAACCTCTACCAACTCTCCTCCACAATACGAAGAAGAAGGAGGAGGCTACTTGTGTGATCTGGTTTGATTCTAAATGGGTGGCAATTGTTTTGTTATCTTCTATGTATATTAACAGGAACAAAAATATTTCTACGCAAATAATTTCACACGGTTATCTTACTATCATTTATGTAAATTGCCTACTTTTATCAGTATGGATGCGATGAGGAATGTCGATGATATTAATTGATAAAGGATGATTTTCAATCTCTAGTTGTCGAAACATTGTTTTAAAGATCCAATGTTAGAATATAGTTTGTTTTCATAGGAGAGTTACTCATAACTTCACGAATAACGCACAGATTTTAGCAAAACAAATACTATTCACAGTTAGGTTCCTCGCATACGGAACCACTCGGATTTGTGTGGAGAATTTTATAAAACAAAAATTAATAAGTTAACAAAACCCTGTAAACATAAACGACGGCGTCTGACGTTTCATACATCGTCATGACATTTTTGATTTTTCAAACAAAATATTCCTCTAATAAAATCGTAGACAAAAAGGGTAATATTGGTGATTTATATATTGTCTATACTTACGATCTATATAAGGATTTTTGCTAAACTCACCTAAAAACCCTTATCTTGGACTGATAAACCGACACCATGAAAGATAATCCCCTGTCTCTTGTTGGACATATAAACAAAACATTACATTTTTTTTTGTTTATTGAGAGAACAGCAAATCCAATTTTGAGGCTTTTTTCATCAGTAATACCACTCTTAACCTTTTCTGTGCCTTAAGCGTGTTTACGCGCTCTAGGTAGCCGTTCTAAGGAGGCCATACAAAAATAGCGCCTTAACACGCTGTTCTAAATGACGATTTTTCTTGTCAAACTCAACTACTTTGAAAAATCGAAAATATGGAATCCACGGTGACATTAATTGGAATTTCCAATAGAAAATTTCCAAGAAACAAAGAAAAGATCAGTGTAAACAGTGCAAAGTAGCTCTCTGCATTGAACCTGAAACCTCTTTTGAGAAGTACCACACGACAGAAGCCTATTAAAATTAATTTATTATTATTCTTTTTTTCGTTATGTGAAGTATATAACTTTGATTAAAATAATTAGTAATTTTCTTTTATTAAAAATATTTTCTATTGTTTATATAAAATTAAAAAAATTGTGACCACCCTGGACATTTTCTGCAAATTTTGTGGTGTTTTTCTCTGTGAACGACGACTCAAGCGACATACCATGTACATATTTTGTAAGCCTTCAATATATATTTTTAATATATTTCAGAAAAGGATTATTTTAATATTTTTTTTTGTTACAAAATTTACGGCCTGCCGGTACATCCACACCAAATACCCTCCGGCATTTAAAGGGTTAAGGGAGTTACCTCATTCGTCAATTAATTTCTTGATCTAATACGTTTTGAGCGTACATAATGTAGTATATTTTGATATTTTTATTACCCACCACGAAAAACAGTTTACGCAATCATTTCTCCCTCAGGATAAGAACCACGCACGCATTGTCGCTGGAATGGTTGTAAGAAAATATAAAATGGGAAATATTACGTACGAAATGCGTTAAAAAAACATTTCAATAAACCCAACAACGCCACACCTAAAAGCAAGTGGCCTAGATATTAAATTTGTGTGTATAACAACATATATATTAAATGTCTGAATAGCCCATTGTATGCACTTCTCTCGACTTGTGCGCGAGATTGAAATTCTGTCTAAGTGCGGCAAGCATTATGCTAGATACCCGTGCTGATTCTATCCGTACCATTTCCCCACTTCAACATTTCACAACCTCCGTATCTCCCTTCTGATTCCCCTTCCTCCCCTTGGAGGCTCGGGGTGATTCCAAGGCGGAATTAGGTTTACAGCAAGGCCTTCTCAGGCACGCGCTCGCACAGAATTTGTCCAATTCTTAGAACTTGAGTGAATATTTTATTTCTGATCCGCCCCGACTTGTAACTGGCCGGCGTCACATGAGGTCCCCATTTCGGAGTTTGTTACTGAAGGAAACAGGGGATAAGAAGGGAAAGAGGTTGGTTGGGAAGTATGTCGTTATTTAGATAGATTTGGTCACCAAGCATGGCTAAAGATGTTTTGATTCTAAATGGTGGTCGCTCATTAAGGTGACACTGAGAAAAACACGAAGTATACGCTAAAAAAACCTGACAAAATTTCAATGACCAACAGCCTGTAAAGCTACGGTTTCCTAAAAAAACGGTACACTTAACGGTGACGGGAGATGTTAAGTTAGACGACGTTTTGTGATGGAGAATAGCAATTTAGAGTTTTAGATACAGCATTATTTGGAAGATGAGGAGTCAAGGGGATAGTGAGATGTTTCAAAATATATTCTCGTTTTTAGGCAAGAAAAATTTAACCTGATGTTACTCCACAGATATTGTTTTACTGGGCCTTTCTATAATAGTCTTCGCTCTTCACATTCCATAAAGTTTCAGGATATCTTACAAAAATAATCAACACTTCGTCATTTTGGCTGGTTTAAATTACGTTTGCGCTAAGAATGTTTTTAAATGTTCACCGCTAAACGAGACAAAAACGTCCCTAAACTGTTAGTCAGCGCGGTCATGCAAATGGCGGTACCGCAATTTGACGTTCCGTTCACAATTAACGCTATCTAGGAAACCTACGCCATTTGGTTTACGTAGACAATATTTTAGTGACGTCATCCACCGCTACATTACGGCCGGTAGATAACAGCACCGCGTTCTTAAGAAATCGTAGATAAAGCTTCCCGCTCTGTCGGGGAGGTCTTCAAATTTGCGGTGTTTAAAAAATATTTATTTGAAATATTTATTATTTCTAATTTTGAAACGGTCCAAGCTGTTTGGTGGAATTTCATTTTAATATGATTTTTTGATTTAAAAATGTTTTCTTCCACTTTTTTATTTTCAACCGGACTGGTTTCACCCTATCACGGGCATCTTCAGACTGGTAATTTTAAAACTAAATCTATGGTATATGTAGCATCTATGTCAAGAGTGAGTCCCATTGGTTTCTAATGTTGTACATTTGTGACTAGAAATTTGTTTTATTGCTGACGGAACATATTTACAATTATATTATTTAAAATTAGGGTTGGTTTATTACCTTCTGGAAGACGGATTACATTGTGTTTGTTTTTCTGAATCTATGGTTTTTTTTTTTAAATTGGATAAATGGAATTATTGGTTAGGGTGTTCTTTTTCATGTATTTCCGTATTGCGTGGAAGCCTTGACACTAATCCTGGCATTGATACTGAAGATGTCGATTTCGTGGAATATCCTTATGTTCCCCCGAAGGGTAGGGTGACTAGTGATATAAGGTTCTTGACTGATTGGCCAAAGGTTGTTCAACTTTATAAGGTAGAAAAATTCAACTGCTGTATGTCAGAGCAGGTGTGACTAGAGATGACTTTCCACGTAAGGGTAAGAAACCGAAATAAGACTAGGCGGGTCACCGTCATTTAATTTGCGAATAAATGCATCCCGACAGCCTGGCAACTCGCATTGCTCTGCAAAGTATTAATATTTACTCCTCGAACAGCAAATTTGCAAATGATCAACTCGTCCTTTTTACAATTGTGCGAAATTTAAGGAAAATCCCGTCAATAAGTATAACAGTAAATAATAAAATAGTTTGGCTTGTTTACAAAAATTAAATATTTATATAGAAAGAGTTATAGAAGAAAAAAAATCCTCCACCCAGGAGATAATTTTTTTTAAACACAATGAAAAACATTGCCAAGTATAAACAATATATAATATTCATGGATAACCTGAACAATATTTTAATACCTCTCGCTCCAAACTTTGATTGTGCAGTTATGGAGAACTTAGATAACAGAGAATTTAATACATGATACATTGATACCTTATTGGGAACGCCATGCTTTGGAGCACTCGGCTACTAAACGGTAAATATATTTTTTTTGCTGTAGAAAGGTGCATTCTAAGAATTTATTCTAGTAAACATAAATTTTACTAAAACAAAAAATAACTAACAACGATTCCGTATCGAAGATAATGCATAGTATTATGTTTGTGATTTGGCACGAGCCGAATTTATCCACCAACGTAACTTGTTTTGAACCGTTTTCGTAGAAATTTAATATTCAGAAATACAGTATTCAGTGAAATTTTAATTGAGAACTAGTGGTTTATGGGGAACCTTCCCCCAATCAATTCCAGTTGGAATATCCGCAGATATTTCTGTGGAAAAGCAATTTATAGGATCACAAGTTTATTTTTGGCAGAAAGATTCAGCCAGGTCATACAAATGATTATTTATGTAGTACGGCTATGATGTTAAATGTGATAATAGGCGTACTGTTGTGGGTGCAAATACATATATAAATATATATGTAATCATTGAAGAAGATAATATTAACATTACCTAAATGAAACATGAAAGCGAAAAAAAAACAACAGAAAATAAAAAGACATCAGTCGCATCTGGTACTCGAACCCAGGTCTTTCCGGGACAACCAATTTATCAACTTAGCTAATGAGGCCAGTTCAATTTATGTCATCTTCTTCGATATCAAATTTCAATTTCAAGACTTTGTCAATATCATCCTCTATTTTTTAATCCCGTATTATTGGCTGCTCTATGATTATTACATAGTTCTTCACGAACACAATTGCAACCTAAATAGTGTCTCGGAAAAATATACGATTTTTTTAATTTATATGAGACATCTATTGGCTTATTACTAAAAGTCTAAAGAATATAATTTTTTTTAGCGGTGTTCCCGAAAGGCCTGAGGTCCTGGGTTCTGAGTCTCAGATGCGACAGATATCTTTTTATTTTATGTTTTTTTTTTTGGTTTCATGTTTCATTTAGGTTATGTTAATATTGTCTTCAAAGATTAAATATTACAATGAGGTTTTTAAACTTCAATAAAATAATAATAAATTAAAAATTAAAATACTAAATATATGTGTTTTTAAAAAAAAAATTATTATTTTAAAAGTATTGCTACGCCAATGAAGAGAACTGGCTTTTAGGAGAAACACGTTTATAATAACAATAAGAAAACATAGTTAAAGATAATAAACAGGGCTATATAAATAATGAATATTAATAGAAATTAGTTAGCATTAATTTTTATTTTTTAGTTATTTTATTATTTAATGGGGAGAGTGACGTCGGAGAGTTATATATATTAATTCAAAATAATGATAGTTTTATTACGCAATACAATAAATATAATGTTTTTAAATAGAAAAATATTTATTAACTATTTTATAAATTCACATAGGCGTAGCATTATCAAAATGCAATCAGAAATATTACTTTTTTCTGACCGTTCCATTGTATCTTTTACAAAATATTTAAAATACGAATCTGATTTTCAAAGTAGAGAAAAGTAGGTTTAATAATTTGTCGTTGCGTTTTTGTAAATAAACGTAACCAAAAATTTGTAATTCGCATCACCAAAAAAAATCCTTCCCCCCCTTAAACGACCAGAGGGCTTTAATATACAGTACTGTAGGAGTAGCATTAAGAATAAGTAGGAATGTATGTAATATGTTAAGAATGTATAAATAGAATGTAAAAGTAGCACTGTAGGATACCACTGAATGGAGTTATTTAATCATTTTAAAGTTTATTTATAGTAAAGCGCGCTTGAAGTGAAACAACACAAAACTGCGCTATATAAATGCTTTGTTGTTATTATTATTATACAGATGCATAATTTTTAAATTATACAAAAAAGGAAACATGCACAAAAGTTAAATTACAATTGAATAAAGTTAAGTTACACTTGAAAAAAAGAAATAAGAAATAAACTGCACCTAAGTTAAAAATAAACAGAACTAACTGTAAAAGAACGGAAAAAGTTAATAATACAATATCCACAGAGTCAATATTAAAATTAATAAGTAAATAATGTAAAAATTTGAAGTTAACAGAAATTCTATAAACTAGGTGGAAATAATTCGTTCATCCTTTTTTTGAAATTTGCCAAGTTTAGATTATTGTCAAATACATCCATATTATTAAAGTATTTGTTGGGTAAGCGTTGAATTGGGGAATGCAAACGTTAGTTGGGACGGAATATACATATGTAAAATGTTAATGTCTAATAGATGTAAATATGACAAAGAGACGTCTGGAGGTTGTTGAGGAAGAGGGGATGAAAATGTGGAAATTTTGAAGTTGTTTTCGATCTTTTGCATAAATACATTTATACTACTGACTGATAACTTCATAAATCATACTACTTTTTTTAAATAATACACATAAAGGACAAAGTTCTGTAATATTCATTTATGTAATGTCAATAAACGGTATTATTTTGCACGAGCATTCTCCTAAGAATAAATAATTTGGGCTTTTTTCACCAAGCCTATTAAAGAACTAGCAATTTTTTAATATACGTATAAATATAATCGCATCCAACAGCATACAACGTATTTATTACTAGAACGGTTAAAAAATGAACATAATCGCCATCTTCTACAATTGTAAAAACTTTATAAAGGGACCATTGGTTCTGAAACATGTTGATGTTTTTTTATTTAAATAGTGATGAAAACAATTGAATCATTATGATTTATTTAAAAACTTCATCGGCTTTAACAATTTACGTCTCGGCGGATGTCCGCAATATACCCGTATCATTCTGTCAAATGAAAATTGTAAAAGTTCCATCCGAACAAACGAGGGAAATGTTAACAGCGGCGGGTTGGCCGTAAGGTTTCCCCTTTATGCCGAAAAGTTGACGTGCTATGTCAAATTTTATATCGCAAAAAACATTTATCTTCATTATTTGCTTTGAAGCGGATTGAGCAAGATTTGAAAGAGGGGTTGGAAAGCCGGATATGATTAAAGATTTTCGCAGCCAACAGACATTTCACGTTGTTTGTTTTTGGGGCTTTGATTTGTGTTGCATTGTGTCCTCTTGAGAAAATGTTTCTCACTGCCAAACAGTGAAAATTTTTGGTGTCGGTAATATTATTATGAATTCATTTGAAACAAGGGCAAGTGAGTGGAGTCTTTGATGGTTTTGTACGAACTAATGAATACCGGAGGACGAGGGGGAGAGGGATTATTTATTACTTTGAGAGAATGATAATATTATTACCCAACCGATAAAATAATATTTTTAAAGAGAAAAATATATATTACATATTTTTTTTAATTTACATAGGCTTATCATTTATCAACATAACGTCCTGCGTACATTTTATAAAATATTTTAGCATGTCAGATATTTATAATTTTTTCGAAGGTTTTCTTTATAATGCCGGAAATAATTTAGAAAAAAAACAAACGAATAGGTTGTAGTTAAAGTTTTTCATGCACACTGCTTTACTTTGTTGTTTTTTTTAAAGCGGATTATTTGAAAAAATTGTTAAGTTTACTGAAAAAATGTTCCAAGAAACGCTATAAATTATTTTTCTCCACTTATTATAATTATTGTTGCATTTTTTATATTTTGTAAAACATATGTAGGACGGCCAGAAAGAGCGAAATCTCTGATTTTATTTTGATAAATTGAAAAAATATATATTTTCCTCTTTAAATAAATTATGTTTATCGATTGCGTAATATTTCATTATTTTGAAATAATAAATAATCTTTCTTCGACGTTTCTTTCTCCCTTAACAAAAACGCACTATTCTTACGCATTTCTTGAACCTAAGAATACATTGAGAGAGCCGCAATCCAAAAACATTTCTATTTTTTAATTACAGCACAACAATTCAAAGTTGTGACACTAGTATCTCCTGCAATATTGATTCATTTTCACCTTCATTTGTATAGAGTGCTTGAGTGAAACCATCGAATATAAAAAAAAAATATCATAATATACTGAATCAGTACTTGAAATGAAATCGATAAAAAAACGAATTATAATAGGTACACGAAGTCTACATATTTCTCATAAATTTTCGAGTAGACAAAGTGTTATTTTCTTTTAAATGAATATACTTCTACAACATTTACCGCAGATCATAATATTTGAAATTTGAATAACGAAAGTCGTCCTACAAATAAAATAAGTGACGAGTATTGGCAATATAACTGAAGTAGACATTTAGATACAATTCAAAATCAATATTATGAAAAATGTTTCGAGCTAATGGTCAGTTTTTGATTTAAAAACGAAGAGTAGGTTATTTTTAAAGAATATACAGTTGGTAGGTAACGTGTAATAACGATGTATTAATAACACATATTAACGAAATCGCAAGAAAAAGGGTCACTTTCTGTGGTTGTTGATTGTTTAAAAAAATTCTGAACTATTTTTTTTTGTAGTAACTTCATACAGGAATTCCATCAAGGCCTATATCATCTTTGGAGATGCTGAAGAAACTTTTAGAGGATAGGAAGGAGTGAACCTAGGTCTCGAAGAGATCCATGTTGTAAGATGGAGAAAACACAGAGGCCGGCAGATCATTCTACAGCCGAGCTGTAGAACGCAAGAACGAGTTATAGAAGGGACCCGTTCTCACGTGACAAATGTCAATATTCTACAAATGTTGGGCGCATTTGGCGTGTTTCCCGAATGTGCACCGGTGTCGAAGGGATAAATGACGCTAATTCCTCAGAAAATCTTCCATTAAAATACCTGTAGAACAAGGACAGCATTCCCACCTGACGTATGTGCTACAAAGATTGCAGTCCGTTTGTTAAGATAGGCGAATCTATCAAATGAACCACCCATTTCTGCAGTGTTAAAGACTACTAGTCAAGGAAAACTATATATTATACTCTGCCTCTTTTCTTGTATATTACAGATTAAACCTGAAATTATGAAATATTAAAATGAAAAGATTTTTACGTTACATTCGATTAAAATAACACATACCTGTTTATTTTCCTCAAACACAACTTATAATTTCAAAAACACATTGCTACTAGAATGACCTACAAACAATCTTACACCCATTTCAATCCCAACTCAATCACCGACACGTTTTCCATTCAATAATCTAACTGTCAAAAACATCGCTCATTCTTTGCTTAGTAAGTTTTAAACATGGAACACATTAAAACAATTTTAAATTAATACCATTTAAAAACTACCCCACCTGTTTCCGTATTAAAGGAAATTTTATTTTAGAGAAAGGTTTAAGAAGAATTCGTCAACGATTGAGACAAAAAAAAACTAAACATGCTCTTTGTGTACTTTTTTGACATCTTACTAATATTTATTTCGTTATGTTACAATGGGATAGATCCATGTTGTAAAACCATTAATTAAAAATGTATCAACATTGTTCACAAGCACTCTACAAGAAAATTATTACGAAAAAAGCGTTTATCATATTTCTATTTATGAAAAAAACATTGGAGTCCGTTTTTTCACCGAAGGAATAAAGTGTTTTCTGAAATTGTTTTCTGAATTTAAGAAAAATGAAAACGTTCTTTTATTTGTCTGTTCCATTATAAGCGACTACATGTAAAAGTGAAATATTTACTTCCCAAGAGACAAGCGATAAGATAAAAAATCACCTTGCTAAGAAGAGACTGATTTTTTATTATTCAATGTGCTACTGGATGTCTCGATCACATGGAGCGATTTCGACGCTACTATAATGCCGCACCGAGTGTTGAACACTACTTATAGCTGCTAGAAGTGCTAGAACTTGCTCGTACTTTTTTTTTCTTCATGAAAAGTAAGATTCTCAGATTATTCGTAATCTGAGAATATTTGAAAATCTCCTACTACCATCACAGTGAGCGGAAGATGTTGCTTGTGTCGTGATGGAGAACTTACCCAGTCGAGGAATTGAACTCACGACGCCTGAGTGGGATCCAGACGCGATGCTAATTCAGCTACTGCAGGGAATAACACCTTGTCACGCGAAGTGATTTCAATGGTACTCTTCAAAAAGGAGTCTCGAAATCGTTCCGTGTAATCGATCCTTAACGGATATAGATAGATAGATTTACTTAAAATATAAACACATTTTTTTTTTAAAACCACTAAATTTAATATATTCATCGATCGGTTTCAGAAGCATCTTACTGTCGTCACGACCATATTAAAACAAACATAAGATACAAAATACTGACAGACATAGATAAATATTTAGGTGTCGGTGTGGGAGGGAGAGTTTGAGTTGGACCAAAGGAATTAAAATATGAATAACTTAAATTATAACAAAATTTCGTTCAGAATGCTATTGAAAATGTGGCAGTGGACATTGAAACAATTCTAAGTATCCAACCTAAAACATTCCTGTATAAATGTGCAGAATACAGCTATTATAAATCAAAAAATAAAAAAGGTTATCAAGGGCCTGTCTGACGGCCTCCATGGTCGAGGGGTAAGGCTCTCGACTACGAATCCGAAGGTCGCGGGTTCAAATCCCGGCGTGCGCAAGTAATTTTTATTTAATTAATTTGTGTTGTTTCACAATTAATTAATTAAAAAATGATATATTGTATATTTGCGCACGTTCCAGAGTGGAAGATACTCTCAGTATCGCCCTGGTGAAAGACCACCATTCAGAATTGAAACGTTGCTTGAAATGGCTTTTAGCCATGTTTGGTGACCAGATCTGAATAGCCAGGTATTCCCCACCTCCTCTTCCCCTTCTCCTTCCCCTCCCCAATATCTCCAGCCTCACAACATTTCCCAATTGGGAATGCCATAGTCTCACTGGCTCCAGACGGTTGGGAGCAGTTGGGACTCTTGTGCGGTATACATGTAAAAAAAAAAAAAAAGGGAATTAAGAACATTCGTAAAACGTTAGAAGAAGAAGATTTAGTGTTTTCAAGGGTGGGTAAAGGACGCAGTAATCATAATGCCTAAAGTAGACTACTGAGTTTGGTACTTTGGCAGTAATAAGTTTTAAATAGATATTAAAAATGCAATAAAATTAAGGAAATTTTAAACTTGTAAAGAAAATAAAAATTAATAGTACCCTAAGATTCACATGTTATATTGGTTTCTGAAAATACATAAAATCAATAGCCCTATTAGACCTGTTGTATCGTGTTGTAATTACCAGAATTTCATAACAGCTTCACATATAACTAATGTGATATATTTACATAGCAAATATGATAATTAAAAAAAAATAATAAGATAAACCCGCAAATAATTTTCAAAGTTGCCCCTAAAATTATTATTATTTTTTTTTCATGGCCTGTACTTCATAATTGAAAACAAAAATAAATAAAATACTTCTCAAAGGTACTAGATATTTACTAAACCTTTAATTAAACAAAAAAAAACTAATCATTCAGTTTGGATGAGTATTTTGACTTTAAATCCAAAATTAAGTTATCTATGAAACAGGCAGCGCAGCCGTTCCTCTTAAGGCTTGGAATAAACTCCCCGGGGGCTAAGACGCATGACAAGTCAAACAGAATGTGAATGGAAGAAGAAGCTGGGTACCCTCGAGAAAGACATGGTACAATCGAGTGAATCAAATACTTGAGTCGGGCCATGTCAGAAGTCAGAATAACAGAAGAGAATGTATGAGACGATGCATGAATAAATTTTCTTTGTCGCTATTTTTACATACCCCTTTCAGACCTGAATTTTTTTTAAATCGTATTTTCTTCGCTTTGATCTTCGAAGAGGACCCTAAAAGGATTGTGTGAAAAATAATAGAAAAAATTCTAGCTACCCTTAACCCTCTTGTGCACGAATTATGAAATATGATTAAATAAAATTGTTTAAGGATACTTTTTATAGATAAATGGGTATAGATATATAAAAATATATTTTAATTTTTTTTTACCTTTGTTAGAAAACAATTATTTTTATGTGCCCCATATGAGGCTTAAAGTGATCAAAGGGTACAGGGGTTATAACTCTGCCATACAAAATATTTAACTACATCTTCAAATATATAACATATTTGAGGATCTACGAACTTAAGATTTTTTAAAGTAATGGCATATTATAGGTAGATAAGTTTATGCAAAGAGCCAACTGCATATTATTAGTTGATATTCGTATCTCCTACAACACATATACCTCATTTGAGGTCGAATAGGTTTTGGGAAGTTATCAATATAAAACCGAAAAAAATAACAAACTACACGTAAGATGCACATAAAAATATTTACTTACAGTTTATAATGATCAAATTTCAATATTTATTTCTATCTTGTACGGAGGAGAAATAGAGATCCACCTAAAAACGTCAAAAACGTTGGACAACGAAATTTAAAATCAACCAGTCTTTGAACTATCAATGTTCCTCAAACAAGGTATAAAGTGATGTGTGGTAGAGTTGCATTAAAAAATGTGATTGGAATTATGAAATGACAGCTTGTTAAAGATGACTAATTTTGAGGCTTCATACGAGTATCTCGTGTATGAGAGGGTTAATGTTAAATATCATCCCTGTAAATGAACATGGTTTCCATGTGTTAATGAAATTAAATATAAATAATTAGCCCCATTTGAAGAACGAAATAATATAACATTTAAATGCTACTCACGAAATTCAAAAGACAAAGCTTTTTAGTCCCACAACCTGTGAAGAGC